>KL265391.1:6156-24858 GCA_000699545.1 Podiceps cristatus
ATCTGAATTCCGCCAGCAGTGTCAAGAAGATACATTTTCCCTGCCCTAAAGGGAATAACTCACTGCTTCTTTAGTAGGAAGGTTTTATTAATCAGAAGTAGTGGTGTTATTGCTACTTATAAAATATACTTAAGAACCAGCTCTTTGCCTTTGCAGTTTCATCTTTCACGTTATATAACAGATACTTCTGAAAAAGCACCCTAGGGCATCTTCTTGCAGTCCTCTGCTCTTCCCAAGTTCTTACTTCCCACTCAAGGAGACTCAAATCAGTTGTTTTATATTTCAAGTAGTATGGTTTGTGCAGCAAAGGTATTTTTCTGATTCTCTCCCAGATGAAAATACAGATCTTCTAAATTAGGACTGTGGGGTGGTTTGTTTTTGTTGGGTGTGGGATTTTTTCTTTTTAATGAGAAAAATGGCCTCAGGCAGTCTTGCCTTGTTCTTCAGAACACGTTTTCTGTTAAGCGGTATGGCTTCGCCCAGACACAAGTTGAAAACAGAAACAATGCAGCAAGGATATTAGCTATGCATCACAATCTTCTTTATTCTAACAAACATAACAGCAGCTAATGGCTTGTGTTTATAATCTCTAAGCTGCTAGTGTGATATTCTGGCTGAGCGGGCTTGATGTTTTTGCCATTAGCATTGCAGGAGAGAATGTTTGAAGGTAGTGTACTTTCCTTCATCTGTTAGTTGTCTATTAAGAGTAGTTCACTAAAACCTTTACATTTGATCTCTGTTTGAATGGCTGTGAAGGGACAAGTGTGGAAAACTTCATAAAACAGCAAACACTGGTACAAAAATACGCTTGACTGCAGTTGTAAGGTAATTATGTTGCTTAACTTGTAAATTAAGACATCTGCTAAATTTTAAAGGCTGAGACATGAAATGGAACGTGAATTTTCAGCCCATAATTGCTCTTAACTTACAAGGATGTGTTTTTTTCTTTTCCTTACAGAAATACCCTGTGTCAAGAATAACCTACTACTCTCAAGGTAGTTATGTTGCCATTCTATGTGACTGGTAAGAATAAATGGAATAATGGTTAAAATCATCGCTCTGCAAAGGCAAGAGTAGCTTTCCCTGCTGGCTGTCCTGACTTTCCCCTAGCCCCAAGTACGGTGGGTCTCTGGGTGTCCCAGGCATGCCTGTGGCCTCGCAGGGAGCCTCTGAGTCCTTACTGTACTTGGTCTGAGCGCAGAGGTGAGGGGGGGGGTTACCTGGCTTAGGAAGGTTTTGCATCATTTGCGATGCCTTTCCCTCATGGGAGGAAACACAAGGCTAGCATGCGTGAGAGCTCTGCTCTGTGCTCATGGTATCTCCCTAAGTCGCTGCGCTTCACCCCTGTGTTTCAAGTCCCCTTTTGCTCAGGGTGCTGTGGCAACAGAGCAGCCAAATTTCTGTTACTGTGTTCTGCTCCTGTTAATGGGTTCAGCTGTTTTGTTTAAAACCACAGCATGGCTTCAGTTTAAAACCGTGAAGAGGCTTCATTGACTTTTGCCTTCAAACTTATGCGTTTGCATAGGGAGAGAGCACTCGGGAGCTGAAGGGCCCAAGCACTGAGGAACTTTAGAAGTCCGACTGGCAGGGGAGTGTTTTGCAGGGATGGACAAGCCCTTTTCCCTCTTATTCCACAGCACAGTTCTTCCTGACAAAAGCTCTCCAACTGGAAAGGGAGAGATTGCCAGAGCTGCCTGAAATTGCCAGAAATCGTCTGTCTGTCCCCTCAGTAGATTTACTCTTTGCCAGAGTGAGGAGCCTTGGCTGCTTCACATCATGCTTTCTGCATGGGCATCTGAACTGGCCCTGGAAGGGGAAGCCGTGTCAGCCGAGGGCTGCGCCCGTGTCGCTCAGCCCCGGAGCCGCACTGTGCTCTGTGTCAGGCTTTTACTTCTGGCTCCACAGCCCAGCGTTTCTTAACAGTGCTGTCATATGGACCTGACAGGCGAGTCGGGAGGGAGCCAGGGTGTCCTGCCTGGTGCACTGGGGACCTGCCCAGGGGAGGTTAGGAAGCTCTGCACGTAGAGGCTGTGGCTGTTAGGCGCGTGAGTGCTGATGGGAGAGATGGAGATGAATGCAGTGCCAGAGTCCCACATCAAGGTTTCCCATCCCTCTTATTCTCTCCTCCCCTCCCCACATGTAATTCCTTTCCTGTTTTATTTTGACTAGTGCTCAGCTACACGTTCCTTCAAGTGAAGCCCTGTAGGCCGGTGTCCTATGATGCAACATTCCTTATATAAATCCTTAGTAATCCTAATGAAATTCCCTTTACTATCTTTTCTTTTAAAGAAAAGGAAACGTTGACTGCTTTTTCTTTGATGTAACACTTAAAGCCATTTGACATGTTAGGTATTTACAGCTGCTGCCTCAGATCATGTAAGCAAACTGTACTTGAAGTGCTAGGGTATTTTTTGTAATTCCTAATGACTTTGCTTTGCATCTGCTTGGAATTAGAGTGGGCGTTTGTAGTTCGCTGTACAAGTGATGGCTGTAGGTGGATTTGGTAATGATGGTAATTAAGTTTTTCTTCTTGAAAGTATTTCCACAGTCTGCATCTTTCAGCTTGATGCCATTGCCCAGCAGCTGGTTTACAGACAGCAAATCTCTTTGAAACATAAAGTTTGGGACATTGCATTTGAGGAAACGGGAGATCTGTGGATTTTGGATGAAGACAGTGAGGCTCCTCTTCAATTGTACAGACCATGCGATGGACAATGGAAGGTAGATACTTTTGTTACACTAACATCCCGAATGTTTTGTGTTGTCTTGAGACCATAACAAAAATGGAGTAAACAATGTTCCATTGAAGCTAAATGGCACATTTCTCTCTGTCTTGAGACTGAGTAAAAGTCATAGATACACATCTCATTCTACTTCTCGAACCTGCATATAACGCAAAGCTGCTGAGAGCTTGTTACGAATACCGGTCTCTTTGGTAAAGCTAACATCTGGCATAGTGGAATCAAGCAGAGTGGTTGTCAGACGTTGCACTCAGTACTTTAAACCCTTGCCTCTACTTTCTCTGTGCTACATTTGATTATTTAAAAAAACCCACAAAATAACAAATTCCCTCTGTGGTTTGCTCAGGCATGTTTTCCACACAGCCTTCCTGTGCCTGCCTCTGAGGGATCCCTTGGGGGACAAGGCATTCTGGAAGCATTAGGGGATGATTTTTTTTTTTTTTTTTTTTTTTTTTGAGAACAGGGAGTCAAATTTGAGGGATGTGCTATCAAGTTCTCTGTAATAGCATATTAAACAACTGGAAACTTGCTTGTTATCCTTGTAAGTCCCCAGCTAATTAAGGTATATTTGTGAAGTGGTTTTAAATGAAACTTCTTTGGCCCTTACGTTGTTTCTTTTGATACTTCTTTTCATGAAAGGCTTGCACTTGCTCTCCTCTCACTGTACTCATCTGAGAGCTGTTGCATTTTTCAGTGTGCTGTGAAACATGAGGTTGTTTATTATTCCCAAAATATTATGCAATGTTCCTCCTTTTCCCAGCCTGTAACTGATGACAAAGGATTACAGAAGATGTTAAAATACCTTCAAGACAACTGGACAGTGTTTGAAGGTGAGAAATTTGGCCTAAAAGCACAGGAAATGCAATTTTTTACAGCTAAAGCATAAGATTTAGGAGCAAAACCAGAGTTCAGGTCAGTTCAGCTGGCTGTTGAAGTCACTTAATCTTTCAGTTTTCTTAGTTTCATCACTTCATCTGATATGGAAGTTAGTGTAGATCATGAAGTGCATTCAGGTTACTTGTTACCACAAAATGTAGGTATTTAGATATGAATTAGAGCATTATAACTTTTAAATAGACACCTTATCACAGGGCTGTATCTGAACACCCTATGATGGAGCTGCTGGAGTCTGTCTTCCTGCTGTGATATCAAATACTGTTGTTGTTTTTGTCTCTTACCTGGGCTTGAGGCTTTTATCAGAGTGGAGATAGTAAGAACGGAATAGCCATGGGAGGAGCAGCTTTGCTGTAAAGATGGGCCGTTCGGGTCCACTTTGGCAAGGCAGATGACGCAGAGCTTGCTGTGGCTGGAGGGTGTGACCATGTATGGTATCACCAGGGATGAAACTCGTCGGTATCTGAGTTGGTTCATTCTGTTCTTAATTTCTGCAGAAAAATAATACATGGTTTACTACTTCAGAAGTACCCCGTGTTTCCAGGATTTTTTGTTTTGTTTTGTTTTTTAAAAACCACACAACTTTATTTAAAAGCTGAAATTATGGCAGTGATGGCTGCAGGGTAGAGAAGGGTTGTGGCGTGTACTAGTGAATGTCTCATTAGGTATTGAGAGTTGATTAATTGAGATCTCTCTCCTGTACATTGCTGTGAGACTGGGAACCTTCTTGCTTAAAAAAGGTGTCACAGTCCCCGCTGGTCTCTTGGTCTGTTCTTGGTGGTCATGTGTAAAGGTGATTGCAGGAATGTGCAGTCTAATGTAAAGTTTCCTTCATATCTAGTATTGGATGGTTTAGGGTGTAGCTGTCATTAAGTCAGTACAGTCTTTGAAATCTAAAAGGAAGTAATGTTCTCCTTTAGAAGGGAGTGTGTTTGCATGTCTATGTTGCAGACTTGATAGTTAGAGCCAGGCAGATAATTAGAAGTATAAAGTCTGAATGAAAATGAGCAACAGAACTAAAAAGAGTGGGCAGGGGAAGAGGTTCTGAGTATAATTAGCCAGCGTAGCAAATTACTGTGATACACGGTAGATGGCTGCAGCTGGGAAAGGAGGACTGCTCAGATGACAGGGTCTATTATTGTTAATTAGTAAGGGGAGGCTCAATTGATGAGCACTTATTCCCACCATAATTAGCTCTTGAAAAGGTAGTTACTTCTTTTTAAAAAGGTGATCATTACATTGTTTAAATTCAGTCTTAATGTCTGCATACCATCCTTTTAGGAACTTGTTTCACTTGATTGATGATTCTGTAGGATTTAAGATGTGCAGGTCAATCATGAAGTACACATTGAACACTTGTGACATTCTGTTGTAATTGATCTCAGAAAAAAAATAGAACAAGATCTAGTGCAGACTGATCAAGTACAGGGTAGCATGGATATTCAAACTGACAGCATGCACTTTCTCTCAGGGCCGAAGGCCAATGATTTGGTTACTCTGAGAGTATAAGACCCTGGATAGTAAAGGAAGGAATGTGCTTTGCTGAGTACCAGTGATGGAAAGTTGGGGTTTTTCTGTGTATCAAGAAACAAGGGGATGCTGAGTGTACGTTACTGTGGAGCAGCACGCTAGCTTCAGAGCCAAACCCTAGCAATACTGGATTTCCTTGCATTTGCCCTTTAAGATCAGGAATTTTTGGAAGTGGGCAAAGGTAGGAATGCAAAGAGAACTAGAGGTAACTGACTTTGTCAGGTACTACTCTAACAGTTTTTAGAAATGTGGACCTAGCCAAGTAGTCTCATTCTGTATTCTCTACAGAAAAAATCTGATTGGGGTTTTTTGGATAGCTGTTAGTTCCCTGTTAAACTTGTCTAAGCTTAGTCTTGGAGATGGTGTGATGAATATTATGGTGAATTCACAGAAAGTATAACAGAACCATTGGGATGAGTATTTAGAAATTTATATGTCCTGTAGGACTGTTTGAAATCTACTTTTTTGAGCTTCTTTTAAGTTAATACTCTAGGAGACAAGTTGGCTAAGCATAGTTAGGTGTCATACGCCCTTTGCAGTGTTTAAGTCTTGGGGAACAGCTCCAACGGGATGTCTTCACAATAAGTGGTGACAGCAGTCAATTTAAAACAGGAGCCTTGAAGTTCTGCGGGTGTCCAACATGTAAAGAGCTATGTGCCCGCTTTGCTTCAATGTCAGGTGCTTGCCTCTGTGCAAATCGTTCAGCTTAAAGTGGAGGCTGTGCTTAGCTGTGTGAATGTTGAACAGATGCTCACCAACACAAATCAGGCTTACGCTATGTACGTGCTGATACTCAGTAAAGCGGATAGGACCACAGTAAATGAGCTGAAAGGCTGCTATCTAGAATTGCCGTACAGGAAGTAATTGATGAGACCACCAAGGGAATTAACACTCGTGTTCTCGCTTTGCCCAACTGCAGGGTTTGTTGGCAAGGAGAGCCACTACGGCAGTCTCTACAAGGTTTCATTTGATAACATGGCGGCTTACCTACAGAAGAAGGAGGAAAGGTTACAGCAGCAGAAAAAGAAAAGGCAGGATCTGCAACGTGGTTCCAACGGACAAACAAAAAAGATGAAGACTGAAGAACCATCGCTATGACACCATTGTTACTTAGTAACTTTTCCCTTGCTGAAAGGAACTGATCTGACTGCGGACTGTTTTTAAACGTAAAATGAATTATGGAAGAAGACTGGTTTAAGCTTTTACTCAGTTTCAGGTTTTCAGGTAGCCTGATAGGACCATATCCTGCTTGCAGCAGATAATGTATTTACAATATGCCTAAGCTTCTAGCAGCATACACGTGTTAGCGGTTCAGCCCTAGGAATCTCTAATGCATGATATACGAATATTGGAGGTAGTGTTTTCCTTGAAACAGGATTTTCTTTTTGCCTACTGTGTTCAGGCTTTCTTCTGCAGATGGAAGTGCACTGATTAAAGTTGGTGTGATTTTTTTTGTTTCTTTGTTTCTTGTGTTTAACTTTTTAAAAGGCCTGTTAGTTAATGTAACTAACTTAGTGTACCCTATGGGAAAGGGAATGTAGCAAAATTCTTGCTGTACATGAAAGGTTTTAGCTGAGAGTTCACCATCTCTGTTTTTACCTCTTACCTTCAGTTTATATGGTAAGGATTCTGCCTAGCTTCTAATCCATTGCTTCTTACTTGTGGCATATTTCTATAAGAAGAAGTGCAAAAATAGATTTTATACACTGCAAAGTAAAAGTAAAATGTGTCGGTCAACTTTGTGTTATTGGAAGATCCTTCTATTGCAATGCAATTGTTGTGTGTCTGTGAAAATTATTTGAGAGCCCTATGTGCAAAACTTGGAGTGCATTCTGCTTCCTTCAACAAGAACTCTTTCATGTTGCAATTAGTCAAGAAATACATCTTTTTGACAAGTTATCAGTAAGAGCCTTATGGGATCATGTGTTGCTTCATTACGGGGCAGAAGGTGGGCATTCATCTACCGGATGGCATCATGTCCATATGGAATATAATGTACTTCAATAAACCAGGTGTAGAAATCTGTACAATCCATTAAAAGTATTTTGAATTAGCCTGTGAACCATGAATAGTTCTCTAGGTCTCTTTACATAGCTGTCCTCTCTGGGGTATCTGGACACTTAAAAATTTTTCAGTCAAATTTTAGTTACACTGATGTGTAAGACGTTGAGATGTACCTTGTGTTGAGAATAGCAGGTATTCAGCAGTGAAGCAGAACTTGGTGCTTATGTCCCTTCAAAATTGCAGTCTTGTCCTGATTGTGTGTCCCAGAGGCCATGAGTCTTTCTCATGCTGTAGGATATCATGTGGATTTTCATATTCCTTCTGTTCGTTAGTGCCTCCTTAAGCAGAGAGCGTTGCCTGCGTTGGTACAGAGCCAGACCTTCACCTCCAGGGTCTGATTTCTTTCGGTGATTACTTCTAAGTAAAGAACCTTCTGCCTTGGCAAAGGTCTCTTTGGACAAAAACTGTGAAGTGTTAAGAGTGGTAGTGTCTGTTCTGGTTAAAAGTCTCAGTTCTGTCAGGAGCTGCCTTGGCACAAATAAAACGTGAAATAGTTTCTACTATGTGTGCAGTTACGTGACGTAAGAATGCAGTGTCACGTCCACAGAGATTATGGTCCCGTGTAGAAATTCAGCCCCTTCTGTCCAATAGCCACATACCAGTGATCTGAACCATCTTTTTGGGGTATCACCAAATCAACTGGGTGCTCCTGGCTTACATTACGCTGGGTCTTGGACAGAGGAGGCGAAGGTGGTAGGTAGGTACGTTTGGGCTTGATGAAGAGTTTTACTCTCTCAGGTGCAATAACCCTTTTATTAGAGTCTGCTGAGATAAACAGACCTGACTGTACATAATCTGGAGCAAATGCTTTTGAGCTGGTGTGTTTTTCTGTCTTTCTTGAGAGCCTGAACCACCAGGCTGGCTGTCATGGCAAAGAGCTGGATTAGCATGGAGGCCCACCCCTAGGACAGGGTCACTGAGCACCCCAAGTGCCTGAAGGCACTGCCTGGGGTCCTTGCCGTTTCCTGGAAGTTGCCTTGGGTACTTGCTTGGTTCATACTGTTAGTCAACATGTTTTACAGTTCGATCATGAGGATCACCTCATACTCACAGTGCCCTCCCTTCTCTGGGAAGCTGGTGTCTGTCCATAGCTATGCTGTATTAGAAGTAATTATTTCTGCGGTGCATCGTTGGATATGTGTACATGTGTGATATCATATAAATAGAGCAAATGCTTTCCTATATTTAGGTTGGTGATGTGGCAAAAGGCTTAAATGTAGAGCTGAAATGCAGATGTGAGGCCCAGCTGCTTGGTTTGCTGACAACTTGTAACCTCCTCTTCTCCAGTAGAAGGTGGAGCTCATCAACAGGTGGGGAAATTTCCTGGTAGTTTGCCTACATCCCGTGCTGATAAGATGCTAGGATTAAGAAACCATGTAATTTCAGTCTTCTGAGGGACAGTTGCACATGTGAGGTGAAAACTTTTGACTGTATCTGAAATCCTCAGCACAAGAAAGTCATGGACCTGTTGGATTGGCTCCAGAGGAGGCCACAGAAATGGTCAGAGGGCTGGAGCAGCTCTGCTGTGGGGACAGGCTGGGAGAGCTGGGGCTGTTCAGCCTGGAGAAGAGAAGGCTGCGGGGAGACCTGATTGCGGCCTTTCAGTACATAAAGGGGGCCTATAGGAAAGATGGGGCAAAACTTTTTAGCAGGGCCTGCTGTGATAGGACAAGGGGTAATGGTTTTAAACTGAAAGAGGGGAGATACAGACTAGAGGTAAATTTTTTACAATGCGGGTAGTGAAGCCCTGGCACAGGTTGCCCAGAGAGGTGGTAGATGCCCCATCCCTGGAAACATTCCAGGTCAGGCTGGACGGGCTCTGAGCAACCTGATGTATTTGAAGATGTCTCTGCTCATGGCAGGGGGTTGGACTAATGGGCTTTAAAGGTCCCTTCCAACCCCAACTATTCTATGATTCTAGCTGGAGCAGTGAATATGCTGGCATGACACTGGCGGTGATGCATGTTTTTCTTGGTCCTCGAGAAAGGATGAGAAATTGCCATCTGAAGTGCCTAATACTATGGGTAGGAATGGTCACTTGGAGACAGGTATGTGCTGTATGATGGTGCCTATTAAAACTTCGTAGTTCTTGTATTCATCTAATTTAAGAGGGGGCTCTAGGGAGTTGGGTAAGCAACTAAGGAAACTCCAGCCCCAGGTGTTGCTTTGTGATTGTTCAGGTGAGGAGTTTGGTCGTGCACAGATTCAGTAGTATGATCTTACTAGACATGGGCCAGTACTCACACTGCTTGTGAACTAGGCAGGACAGGAGGAAAAAGCTCCAACTAGTTTTTTTGCTAGCTGTTGGTGAATAAATGATTCCTTGCCCAGCATGAAACCTGCTGATACAAAGCAAACTGCAACGTTTTTGGATGAATTTGAATCTGCATCAGGGGTCTGGTTTGGATCCCTTCTGTGTGTCATGAGGTTGTGTACTGCTTTTAAGGTGGTGGTGTGAGCTCAAGGCAGGTCTTTTTTTTTGTGTCATCAAACGGTTACTTTAGACAGGTCTTCTGAGATCATGAGGGGGCCGGTCCCAAGAATTGGTGCTGATGCTCTTACTGGAGCACGGGAGAGTGGCAGGATGGCAGAGGCTGCGATCACACTGGGCTCTCCTGCAAGGGCCGGAGGTCACCTGCTCTCTGTGACCCTCCTGCTCACCAGAGGTTTCTGCCCAACCCCACCTTCTCTTTAGCAGCTTTGATGTTGAGTGCTACGAGGCCGTATGCATAAACAAAACCTCTTACTCATAGAGGAGGGCACTGATAACAGCATTCTGGGGGTTGGTTGCAGATCCTATATGGGGTTTTTTTGCACAAACGTTGGTATTGTTGTGCTTCTAAAGGACAAGAGGCTGCTGCATTGGCCATTTCTATCCCTGATGGAGAATTTTTCCCAGCTGCTTTCTCAGTGCAGGATACACCTTGGCAGGGATCTTCACTGGCTGTGAGGTGCTCTTGCGATCCTCACCCTGCCTGCTGTCCTGGAAGAAACCCAAAAATTCTTCCTAGCACTTGAACTCATGACAGATGGCGGTGTGTGGGAGTGACATGATATGTGAAATCTGGCCGTTTTTTTTTTTTTTTTCCTTCCTGCAAGTTTTGCTGTCCTTTCCTGTTCCGTTTCATGTTCCCTTTTCTGCACGCAACAGTTCCTGAGCTTAAATTCTGTGTCCGTGTGTGGCTGTGGACCGCTGTTAAGGGGTCTGTGAAAAGTGATCAGAGGAAGGAGACTTACTGGAAGGTCTAAATCCACTGTAGGGTGCCTACACTTTGAATGGAAAACGGTTAGACATCCGCAAATCATTATAAAGGAGTTAATACCACTGCTACAAAGAGTGAGACAACACTCCTCTCTCTGGTATTTCAACTATTTATTTCTAGTGGTTAAACCTGATGTCTCTTGCTTGTGTTTATTTTCTGAACTTAAACCAAAGTGTGTATGCGTACCTAGCAAAAAGGGGATGGGTCAACTAGGGTGTAGTTTTATAGCAGAACTGGGAGCCCTCAAACCATTGAGAGGCCACATAAGTTCACCCAACACTGCGCTAGACTTCTTTTGTGGTGATTTTGCAACTCCCGTGCTTCTCTCCTGAGCACTGACAATCCAAGGAGCCTTCAAAAATGCAGGGAAGGAAGAAGGTGAAGCAATACCGAGTTTCTTCCCCTCAGCATTTTAAACTGAAACATATGCTGCTTACCTCTGTTGCTGGCATTTCCCTGAAACCCCTTCAGTAACACATTGTTGAACAGAGGGACCTTTTATCTGTCCTAGCAAGAAGGAATCCTAATCAAATGCAGCCCAGTACCATGCTTTAGTACAGTCTTTACATTTTAAACAAAACTTCAAAAGCATATTTACTCTATAAACATTTTTCTTTTAAAAAAAGAAAAAATCCCAATACAACACAGTTGCTTTACCTTCAAGCCAATAAAAAGTTGCTACTGCTTTCGTTACACTCCAAAGTCTGCTTCAGCTTTCTTGCAGACATATTTAGTATGAATGCTTTGATCTGAAAAGGAAAAGCCCTGTGGGCTTAACTCTTACTGCTTGTCCCTGCTGCCGTCGCTCCTGGTGCTGTGGTGTGAGCAAGGCCAGGATGACTCAACCCAGTGTGGTTGTTCGCAAATGAGAAAAAACAGGCCGGACCTCGTTTGTCAGTAGTTGCAGAAGGCTGGAAAGAAAAAGGGCTAGAGAATTGCATGGCTGTAGAGGCTGACAGATCTTGATTTCCAGTGTGTGTTTATAAGTCATCATGCGCGTCTGAACACTGGGGTTCTGGAAAGTCCTGCAGGAACTAGAAGTAAAGGCTCTTCCCCTCCTGAAGTGGGTCGTTGCTTGATAGCCCACGTTGACACTTTCTAACCCAGCAACCTTCAGCACATCCCTTTCCCTGAGTCAGGTCAACGTTGGAGTAGAAATTCTGTGGACAAAGCCTCTCGGGTTCAGGCTGAGCCATCCACCCTAGCAGGGGCTGCGGCAGTGCTGGTTCTTCTCCCCAGCACCTTTGAGCCCAGGCCCCGTTTCAGAGCTGAGATCTTCAGGCAGCAGTGTCACGGCTTGTGGCCAGTGCCGGGGACACTGCGCCCAGCGCGTGGGCAAACGCACCTCACTACCAAGAAATGGTGCAAGTCCCATGTAGCGTGTGACACTCAGCAAGCCTGTGGTGTAAAAGGCCACTGCATCCTGCAGGGATTGACAGCTCAAATCCATCAGAGCTCATCAGATTGAGCTACCCTGGCTGTGGGGGCCTCAGGGGCTGGACCACAGCAGTGAGTGACTATTACACAGACGTGTTGTGTGACCTGATGTTCTCCGTTCAAGACCAATCACAACACCACCAATGTATTTCTTTTAATGCTGTATTTTTACCCCATCCCTCTTCCGTTAATAGGGATAACAGATGTGTTTACACATGCATAAGACAGGTGTTGCTGGGTGCATAGCTTGAAGATCTGGGATCAGCTACCCTCCATTTTCTAATTTTCTTACAGCCTTGAGTCTTGATGAGTTTTGGTGAGAGTTTATTAAAATCCATGGGACTGATGTTCATTGGATATGGAAGTTAGATACTGTTGGTTGTTTCATTCAACTTTTAATTCAAACAGTACGATAGCTAGGTGGATGTATTAACTCCAGAGAATTGGCACTAAGCAAATACGGGTAGAAGCAAATACGACATTAATGCAGTCACGGAGCCCCCCTGCTCCTATTAACAGCAAGGCTTGAGCTCTTGATGGAAAAACTCTGTATGCTTGGTCACTTGTCACTTGAGATCTATCAGATTTACATCCACAAGCATGATAGAGAACTTCTGTGTGCTGTCCATAGGGACACAAAGATTAATAGTCTCGTCTGGAATGGAGATTTTAATTTTGAACCATCAAACCGAGTCATCTATATATAAAAAAATACAACAACAAAAACCTCCAACGATTAGTAGGAGACCCAAAGTGCTTTCTAACACAAAGTAAGGAGGCTCTCACCTTGTATTGTACCTCGCTGTCATCCTTGGCTTAAACTTCACTCGTACATGGGAAGACAACAATGCCCAATAGCTTGTGGCCTTCGCCCCTCTCGGTCATGGTGGGAGAGGAGGAGGGGGCAGCCTAAATCCTGCACGATGGCCAGGGAGCGGGGTGTGCTGGCACTGTTGAGTTTTCTGAGCCTTGTGTTAAAAGAGTAGGGTGTAAGCAAGTAGCTGTTGCTGTTAATCCTTTCTGAAGTGGCTACTGGGGAAAGGCAGTTATGAAACACAGCACTCAATGTGAAAAACACCAATTAAAACATCCATTTCAGCATTCCATCTGTGCGGAGCTTGAGGCGCGTAGCCTGATTAACTGCCTGTACAGCTGTGTTGTAACCCACCAGGGTTTCGTGCTTTTAAGTAAGAACTGTGTTGCTATATTTTCTCATCAGCATGTTGTCAAGATGGCAACATCTGATATAAATTCTAGTTAGTTTTCTGCAGTGCTGGGTGTTTTGGGTTTCTCCATTGGCTTTCCCCCTTTATAATTGCAGTAAATATATTGCAGTGCTTCCTTTGCTCTCTAATATTCCAAAGCTCAAGAAAGGTAGGATGAGACACACCAGCTATCAAAATTAAAAAACCCCATTGGTCTGTTTTTTTGTCCTATTTCCTGGTCTATGCATGAATTCGTATTATCTATGTACCACTTAGATTTACCTGAAATAATAATTCATCATCATATCTAAGGCCAACCGTATTCGGCAAATGAACCAGCCATTAGCAAGTAAAGGCTTCTTATCTTCAAGGAAATAATAATTCTAATAATTAGTCACTGTCCTAAGGTTTGCACGCACTGCTTTTCCGGAATACCTTACCAAGAAATTCTGTTTTGTAAACAAGGCAGAACTGTTTTGTGTCAGGCAACTTCTAGTAAGAACAATAAAAATCAACCAGTAGTTCTCTGTTCTCCTGAAATCTCTTAAGAGAGTTTCTTTAGAGTAGTTTCTACCTGCTTGTTTTAATATAAAGACATAGGAACTTTTGCCATTATGTCATAAGACTGAGTTTTCATCCTTTTCCCACTCTTGCCGTTGCCTTCATTAAAAACCAAAAAAGCTCTCCAAACCCAACCAAATAAAAATCTCACAGCCAAATTATAACAAAAGACCCCAGGGATCCCCCTCCGCTCAGTGTAAAGCCAGCTATGTAAGATTTAAAATTGCTTGTCAAAAATGGTCATATCAAATCAGGCTCTCTCCCTTCTCTACACTGCATGGTACAGCCAGGAGGAAGTTCAGCCGCTCTTTGCTTTGATTTTGAAACCCAGCACAGGTAGGATCTACAGTAAAAAGAAATAAAAATAAAACAATTCTCCTGACTATTTCACCTTTGCAGCTATAGAGAGAGTCCTCTGCGTAAAAGCTTAATGGCTTAAAACTCAAAGCGCTCGGTGGTCAGACGCAGCAGCTTGGGCAACAGTTGGGTATAGCAGCTCCATTCGGACGTGTCAGGTACCAGCATGGAAAAGCTGCTGCTGTGGTTTTGCTTCCTGTTAATAAGAAATAGGTATGTTTAGGAAGGCACTGAAAATGTGTTGAATAAAGCAAAAATCAAGAGGCTTTTTCACTCTATCTTTTTTTTTTGTTGTTGTTTTTTTCTCCCGGCTTGCTGGGAAGCCCAACAGACTGCAGCGTTATCCTTCTGGGAACACGCAGCACAGCAAGAGCTGCTTCTTGCCCGCTGGGCACGGGAAGGAGGTTCATGTGCCTGCTGGGGGATGCAGGACGCGAGAACCGTCAGAGCCCTCTTTCCAGCTCTCGCTCTGGCCTGAAGTGGCTTCTCCTCTGCTCAATGCCCCTTCGCGCGTGCCGCTTGTGCTTTGCTGCAGCGCCCGCTGCCCCTGCTCCGCTCTGGGTTCTGACACCTGGGTCACACTCACCAAAGTGGCAGGTATCAGCCTCTCCCCGTAGATGTCACGGGCATAGCGTGCCTTGCCGAGAAAAGCCCGTGATTGCACCAAGCAGTTCAGTAACGACAGACAGAGAATTTGCTCTCCTGCTAGGGCTCTCCGGGAAGTACCGTTGCCTTCCCATTCCCACACTCATCCTTCATTGCTCGGTGAGAGATGCCACGTCTTTCTTCCGCGGGCATCACCAGGCTTGTGTTCCTTGTGTGCATCTCGGCTCTTTCGGGAATTGTCACTGAGAATCCAGTTGATCTTGCCTGAGAACAATTAACACGCGCAAAGACTATTGGTCAGCCTATTTAAAAACTGTGATTTTTTTAAAAACTAAAATAAACTTTTTAAAAATAGATCACATAGAAGTTGCAGAAGATGAAGAAAGGGTCATGACATTGTGCTCCCTGGTAAGCAATGAGCAGCATTACAAGTGTGGCTGCCGCTTTATTCCCGAGTGGGAGACGTTACGGCTGAGAAGGTATTTCACCTCTTGGATGTTCAGTCCTTTCTGCTGCCCCGGGGAGCGGGGCGGTGGTGAGGGCTACCTGCTGCCCTTGCTGATCACCTCCCATTCACAACAGCAGGCCTGCGGCAGCGAGCCGGGCGAAGGCAAAAGCACCGAAACATGCCGACGAGGCGAGGGAGCTGGCTGCGGCTGGCCATCCTGCGGACGTGGAGGGAAGGAAGTTGTGACTGTGTTTCTAGCTTGCTTTTGCCATCTTTTCCTGCTCCTGAGTTGCGGGCAGGGGCGGCAGGTGGGCAGGTGGTGTCGCTGAGGCTGGGAGCTGGTCCCACCCTGGCCACCTCTCAGCCGTGCGGGACCTCTGAGGAGGCAGATGCCGGAAAAGCCAACCGGCGGCCCGGCTTTACTGGCAGTGCTGCCCCTGAGCTGGTCCACCAGTGCGCAGCACCAGGCTACCTCAAGCCGCGCAGGCACTGCCCGCAGCCAGCTGACACTGGGCAGGCTCCCTGTCGGGACAGAGCCGGCTGCGGTCTGCCCGCAACCTGCCACCTAGGCTCAGCTCAGTCTGCCCTGGCAGAAGGAGGGCCCTCAGGGCCCCAAACCAAAGGGACCTTAACCCTACTGAGCACTGACCGCTCGCTTTTAGCCCTGCTGGGAGGAAAGCCAGCTCCTCTCGGATGAGACACCCCTGCACCACCCCTGCAGCGGGTGGGACTTTAATGAGCCCTTACTCACCTGGGAGCTGGTAAAGTGTGCGAGCATGACCCTGCGATGACATTTCTGCCCTGCTCCCTGGCCAGCAGTAGTCACTGATTTCCAGCTGACATGCCCATGGTTAGTCGAGTACACCCCCATTTACAGGAAAAGTCCTCCTGGGGAGGGCAAAGGCAGCCTGATTTTTGCTTTGCTTTGCTTTGTCCCTGTTAGTTTAATGGGTTCTTTGCACTTAGCTGAGCTGAGCACAGTGTTCCCAACTCAACTCATCCACTCACAATAAAATTATGTCATTCAGGAGGAAAGCATATCTAAATTATCCTGATTTAAAGTCAACAGATAAGCTGAACATTCAGGAGAAACATAAGGCCCAGCAAGATCTAGAGGGGGAAGGGAAAGTCTTTCTGGATCTGAGCTTTCAGGCAAGCCCCTCTGAGAAGCGAACAAGATCACCTCCGCACAGAGTTATCTAGTGAGCTTCTGTCCAGGTGTAGAGGCGCTGCATCAGCCCCTGGATGCGCTGCCAAGGGCTGGACTGGTACAATCAGCAAATCTTTCCTGAACTACGGCAGAAGAAACATGCTGTGACCATTGCTGCCACAAGCCAAGCACGAAGCTTCAGCTGAAAAATGCAACTGGGTTTGTTCTGGCAGCTTCATTTTGGAGAAATGTAATTAGTGTTTTACTGATTGGGTTCTGCATCCCTATGACTTTCACGACTTCTCTCTCAGAACTTTTGGTGACCAAAGACAGCACTGGTTAATGAGCAGGACCTACATGAGGAGTGAGGGCAGGAGGAGAAGTCTGCTGTCCCTGCAGAATGTTCAGCAGCAACAGAGCGCTGCTGTCATCTGCTCGCGTGTATTGCACCACCTGAATTCGTTTATGTCCCATTTTGGATCATGCTGTCCTTCAGGTAGAAACCATGTTCTCTTCATTTGCAGACTGACCAGCAATTCAGGGCTACCACAGTGTTAAGTCTTCTTCCAGCAGAAAGTGGGATTAGAAGTGAAAAGAGGACTAATGGCATCTACTCCACCCTTTCCTAGGAAGGGGAGACGCCCATTTCCATTTTATCTTTCCAGATGTTTGTTTCCTGGTGGCACGTGGTTGTCCCTGGAGAAAGCCGGATGAATTTTAAACTGAGAGACTTCCAGTGAAACGTTACTGTTTTACCTACCCATGTGGATAACCACTGTGGAACTGCCCTTATTAAAGCTAGACAGAAGCAGCAGTGTTTACATTTGATAGAGTCAAAGATCTGAGGTATGGGTTGCAAATGAGCCAAACCCATTTGGGACAATTCGCATTGGAGACCCTCACTAGGATCTGTGATTGCTGTAGATTTGCCAACTGGTTAATCTCAGCTTGATCTAGAGGAAGGAAACGCTGGTGGTCTCAGTGCTGAGAGGGCAAGCGTTGGCTCCATCTTTAGCAGCTGTGGCTTCAGTGGCCCCGCAGCTTGCTTGTCCTACTGGGGAGCTGCGCCTGTGGGGCCACTCAGAGCTGGAGCCTGCGGGTGGCTGATGCACATTGCTTACGGAATCGTATCCCTGGCAGAGATGTTTGAAGTGACCAGGGGCTTTTACAGACATATGATAGTTACAAAAGTTGTTTATTGCCAGCAGCATGTAATCACTGAGAATAGTGGGTATTATCCTCCCCACCCTGCTAGCTCCTTAAGAATCAAAAAACATTAAAATTTTGCCTAATTTTCTTCTCTGATCCTCCCTTGGCAGTTCTGTAACACAATGGTCATGCCGTTGGGAGAGGGGAGGCTGTTGTGGGTGTCACGCAAGGCATTTCAATGTGTTTTGCGAAAGGATGATGAAACGGCTTGCTTGGTGCAGTATCTTCCAAAGATGGAGAGTCCTTTCAAATGATTAGTCCCCTTCCCCTGTGAAAAGACAGACATCATTAATATTCTTCTAGAACATTTTGAACAGGAGGTACCAGCATGAAAGGAAATGTCAGGCTCCTATATGATTCCTTGTTATTACGGTGCTTTTACATAAATGAGAATACATTTAGATGGGCTAAAAAGGGGTTCTTAATGGAGTAGAGTAGGTAATAGTATAATTGTGGAAAAAAAGAGAAACTGGAGAAGATAAAAGGTTTCAGATTTGGACAATGTAGGAAATGGAGAGAGCTGACGCAAGATAATGAATCCGGTTTTGGGCAGAAGAGAGTATAATCATGTCTGATGTAAACACCACAGCCATCACGTAGCATAAAACAGTACACCTGTCAGGCCTGCGCGTCTGCCGTTTTTTGCGTGCACTGAATGCCCACTTGGAATTTTGTCTAATGAGGACGGTATGCAAATTCGTATGCAAATCTAACTGGCAAACCTACTTTGTTAAATGCTGTATTGCAACTTGAAAAACACACTACCAGAACTCTTGTGTCTTGGTGACCAGGGCTTCTAATTTTCTGCGTTGGCTACTCGGTGGTAGTGTCCAGCACATTGTTCCTCAGTCAGGGCCAGCACAGTCCTGTTTTATTCTCTAAACGCAAAGCCCAGGTAAGGGATGCCAATGTCCTGTCTCCATCTGCTTTGCAGTGCCAGCTCTTACCTCCACTGCCGCGGGAGGAACATGTTGCATGGACCCCATGCCACGGGAGGTCCTTATCATGGACTCCACTGCCCTTCCTAAGCCCGATACCCCCTGGTCTTAGCAGCAGTGGCAGAGCAGATGTGTGCAGACTCAAACCTGGGGCCCCATCCCCCTCTAGGAAGGCTGGGGGTGGAGCTGGGGCCATGAGATGGGGGTTTTGGGGGTGCCAGGTTTGCTCTTTCTTTTGCTATAGCTGCATCCCTGCTGCAGGCACTAACCCTGCCCTGGCAGCTGCCAGCTTCCCTACA
>KL265392.1:5507-25720 GCA_000699545.1 Podiceps cristatus
CCTCAGTCAGAAGACAAACCCTGAAGAAGCAAGTTTGCCAAATGTTTCTGAAAGGCTGCTACAAGTTTGTCAAATGTTTGTGATGGCTACTGGTCTGTTTGCCCATAGATTCAATGGCCACAGTGAGCAGAAAGAGAAATGTCTTGCAGAAAAAGAGGATGCTGATGGTGGCTACATGTGTGTAATTAGCGTAAAGGATGATACAAGCTAGGAGACAGCCTGTTATCCTGTCTGCTAGACTCGAAACAGTGAACTCCGCAGCACAGTTAAGTTCTCCTATAAGCACAGAGAATACAAAACACAACCTACCCTTTGTTTGAACTGCTACTGTAACTGAGACTGCGATGTTTGCAGAAGAGATGGTAGTAATATTCACCACGTAGTTACTGCCAGAGTTGAGATCTAAACACACCTTTGGATTATCTTCACTTGTAGTGATGTTAAATATCAGATCTTCTGAGAACATCTTCTCATCCCATCTTTGGCCCAGTATGTGAAACTATTGAAGGATTAACAAAAACGATGGTGCAACTGGTTGTGGCTCACCAAAATTCAGAATACTAGTTCAATTAAGCCTTGAGAACCTAGCATTACATCTGGTTTAGAGTTATCAGTTCATTCAAAAAATAGGCTTTTGATTGACTGTTTTGGTGCAACAAGATGGCTCAATACATTAGCTTTTTAGTCTCTTCTGGCTCCTTAAAAGTATGAATATTTTTTCATGTATTTCTACAACATGGACCCTACAAATACCTCCAACACAAATAGCAATGTGTTAAGCACAGATACTTTCTTGTTTACAGTACACAGATGGAAACTACATCTGCTTGCTACTTTCTTTTCTTTTTTCTAGTTTTCCGCCCTTGCTCCACAGCAGCATTAGTAAGACTGAATGCCACATAACAGTTAGACAGGCTTCCCTAAGATGACCCCAGTGCAGTGAAAAAGAAACCTTGTTTGTATGACATGAAGGGACAGACAAAACTTATGGATTTGAGCTCAAGGCAGTCCAGACTGTGTTCTGAACTTTACCGCATGCACCCTATGCCTATCATTCTATGAATCATTCTATGATTCTATTGATATGTCCTAGGGAGCCTGCTTTGGCAGGGGGGTTGGACCCGATGATCTCTCGAGGTCCCTTCCAACCCCTACAATTCTATGATTCTACATGATCCTCAGCTTTGACTATTCTGAAGTGTCTTGCAGAGAGCTGAATTCAGGCAAAAGCACATGCACAGAGCACGTTACACCAGAGATCCACAGCTTGCCCATTATCACTGGGTAAATGAAAAGCACTGGTTTTGGGTGTTTGGGTAATTGGGAACTTGTTTTTTCCATCGCAGCAGTACTCAATAAAATCATGCAAGCTAGAAATACATTGGTTTGTAACACAGGAGGAGAAAGACAGGTTGTTTTTGCAAAATTATCACCCAACCTTGAAGCTTATTTATTAATCCCCTTTTTGTTTTATCTCTATTTGTACAGACTCAAAAAAGTAACTTTTCTTGGGATGTTGTCATTCTCAAAACATGGAAATTCTTGTCATATTGTTTTGGCTTTCAATAACACTGACCAACTGTTTCTGATAATTTATATCTTAACTTTTATTCTTATGTTTATGGATGGGGGGAAAAAAAAAAAAAAAAGTTGGTACCAAGGTTGCTTTTAATTTCCATGAAAAACAGTTCTAAAATGTTCAAGTATAAGGTGGTTGAATCTCTTGAGCAAGGCAAAGTATTTCAATATACCTTGCATTTCTAGAACAAGTTACATCCAGTATCTGCAAGTGATACAATGTTTACTTGAAATGTTTGCGTCACAGATAGGGACAGCACCCAAGTTTTGCAATGTTTTCTAAGTCAATGTGACCTTAAGCACTACAACGGAATTTCACTAAAACATAAAGGGTGCTGAAATCCTTCTCATAGTTTCAAGCAGATGTTTAGGTGACTTACAGGAATGGGACCACAGTAGCTCTTGAGTTTTACACCTAACTTTAGGACAGGAATTGTTTCTTTCCTAACCCAGACACCTTTAGGTTTCTAGGCAGTTCACTGGGAAGAGTGAAACAAATTACCATACAAACAAAACCCACAGAACAAATCTCCACTGCTAACCAACCAGAATTAACCAGGACAAAGCTACTTCCAAATTGCAAATACTGCCCCACTTACTGTGTATGTTTTCTGCACTCCCAGTCTTCCAGTTTTCCTTTGCCACTTCACACACGTTTCATTGAATATGGACAAATTACTGAATAATTCCTCCTCTGTGAGCAAAAAACATCAACACAGAATGAAAACAGTTATTATTTCTCATACCAATCTTAATATGTTTGGAGCAATTGTTTATTTATTCAATTTTCCCTGTTTTTTTTTCAAACATGATAAATAAAACAAGATAAGCACAAGTTAGGTAGCAAATTCTCCCTTAACTGTGTTGGCTCCTAAAACTAAAATACAAGGCTCACTGAAAAAGCATGTTCTGACCTAATGGCTGCGAAGTCCTTAAACACACAGCCAGCATCACAAGAACTACTATGACTAATAAAACATTTTGTTAGGCTTGCATTTTAATGTAGAAAAATTAGAATTCTAACAGCTTTAGAGATCTCGAAGAGGACATTAACACTACATTACAGTTTCCTGACAGCAAAGGAGAAAAGTTCAATGACTACATCAGACCACTGCTACGTTTCTATATATAATAGCATACATATACAACAGTATTCTTTCTTACACAAGGATCTTCAGTATATACTGTACTAAGACCAGATTCTTTCACACCAAGTGATCAATCCAGGCAAAACAGCCAATGAGAAAAGACATTTTGCTCTGCTTTGGACATTCCTCCTAGCCATTACACATTAAACTTACACTATGTACAGGCTTAAAAGAGGCTTACAGGAAATATAGGGACAAACTTTTTAGCAGAGTTGTTGTGGTAGAACAAGGGGTAATGTTTTTTAACTAAAAAAGGGTAGATTTAGACTGGCTAGAAGGAAGACATTTTTTTACAGTGAGGGTGGTGCAGCACTGGAAGAGGTTGCCTAGAGAGGTGGTAGATGCCCCATCCCTGGAAACATTCAAGGTCAGGCTGGACAGGGCTCTGAGCAACCGGATCTAGTTGAAGATGTTCCTGCTCATTGCAGGGTCATTGGACTAGATGGGCTTTAAAGGTCCCTTCCAGCCCAAACGATTTTATCACTCTATTCCTGTGTTCCTAGTCAAAGTCCTTCATTAAAGTGTGCTTATGACAGTATTACACCACCAAAAATGAAAAGCAATAAACAATGCCTCAATTCCACTACTTCTGCCACCTGTTCTACATCTTCCTTGAACTTGGGTGCGAGCATCTGGGTCAGACAGGCAATGGTCTGCCTTCTAAAGAATAAGCCACTCACACATCAACCTCAAGACTTTGTAGACCATTGGATCTCATGGACTAGAAGTCTCATTAAACAGCAAACACAAAATTCAACCAAATTTAAAGAGCTGTCTGTAAGAAAAAAAAAGGCTACCAATAAGCCAACAAACTTACAAAGATATGCTCTTCTGAATACAAAAACCTGCAATAAAGTGTTTTAAGAAAGCTTCCGTCTTGGACTGGAAAAGAGCTTTTTTGTAGACAAATGAACATTTTGGTTCATTATTTGTTTGGGTTACTTTTGAAAAGGTGACAACATTTTTCATTGTTTTATAATAAATAAAATTAAATAAGACAGCCACAGTAAAATACTTTTCAGAACAAACACTAGATTAAAAAAATGAACACAGAACTAAGCATGTAAGGAGTACAGTTGCAGCAACCAGAGACACATCTCCCAACATAGCAGTGTTAATTTGCACACTTTTAAGAGTTGGCTTATGCCTCACAGAAAAAGCACAGCCAGGAAGATCAATGAATCTGTTCTATTTTTAGGAAGTTCTCTCACTGCTGTCATCAGACACAGAGCAGTTGCCTTCACATGACAAGATAATCAAGTATCCTCCCAGTGCTAAGAACAAAGCTCCTTCTGGTCACAACTCAGATTGACAGTGAACGTATTTGCTCCTCTTCTTTCCTCTAGCAGCCTTCAAATAGTCATTCCTTTGTCCTATTAACTGTATTTTCTAATTACATTCATTACCTGACCAAGGCCATACAAATCCAAGCTCATATAGACTCTAAGCTGAAAAGCCCTTACTAGCTGCTGAAAACTATGAAGGGTTTTATAGTTTGGTGTAAGGCCCTAATGTAAAAGTAAGCACAGCTCAGGGCACTCTTCCTCCGTATGTAAACTTCATTACCATTTCACAGGGATCCCCTTACAGCACACGGACATGAAGCTGTCACTGAAAGAAGTGAGTACGTTAGCAGTCTCTAAAATTCATTTGCATACCCATAAAATCTGAATTAAGATATACAAGAAAGAAGGGGAAAAAAAGTAATCTCTGAGACTGTGCAGCAAGAAAATCAGGCACTTGATTCATGAGATAATTAAATACTCAGTAAAAAAAAAAATAAAGCAAAATAAAGCAGCAGCAAACAACAAAAAAGTTATTATGGCAGGTATTCAGGCAAGGAAAGAAATCTTACACAGTGGCCTCCTTGAATGGAAAAAGACAGAACTAGAAGCATTTTTTTCTGCAACTGCATCAATTTTTCTGTCATGCTTTCTGAAGTTTCAGAAGGAGAAGGCCACCGTGCAATTACCACACATCCACAGAACAGCTGGCAGACTTTTCCTCAGAAGTTTCCACTATAAATGGATGGGGATGAAAGAGGATGAAAAGGTGTAACACACACAGTGCAAACACTACAGGGAAGTCTTGGGCTTTCTGAGGAGACTAGTTTTCCTCCCTTACTCTTACTGATCACACGCTCTTTGTTTGGATAACCAAACATACAGCAAGTGCATGGTTTAACATTAATCACAGTAGCATGAATACAGTATCCAATAGCAGCATGAAGGTATCTCTGAAAAAACTATTCTCACACCTAGAGGGAAGCAGGTTCCCTGACAGATTAGCTCTCCTGTGAAATTTAATGGTGCCAGTGACTTCCAGAGCTTGGGAATTCCCAATGTGAAATGCACTATACATGCCTGGCCTCAGTGAGATGTCTCAGCAGAAAGTGGCATCCCGGTCTTCAATGTATCTGATTTTGATCAACAGCTTTCATTCAGGCTCACAAATGAGATGGGAGTCGTGAGGACCCTCAATTTCCCCATGCTTCAGCACTATAAATTTCGATTTGTGATTAACCAAGAAGGCCACTGGATGCCACTGCTGCGCCACCGACCTCCAGATTACACTCACAACCTCCCTCCCATCCCAAGGGAAAAGTGTCCTAGAAACAACTGACATGAAAATGCCAGGAGACCGGGGCAGAAGGGTGGAAAAAGATTCTGGAGGAGCTGCATACCAGAAGGCAAATCTGGGAGAGGGTAGAGATGCAAATGGCACTTGGCTGTTAGCAGCCAGGAACGACAGGTGCTGGTAAATGGAATACAAATGGAAGAATGCAAGAAGTGAGAAACAAAGTGATTTAATAGCTCCAGTGAGCTTTGGAGAGGGAGAAATGATGTTAGGAAAGCCAAAGAAATTAATTCTAAGGAGGAAAACAAGGAGGGAAGGTCTCAGTCCTCTTTACTCCACTTTTAAAAGCTCTGCTAGAAAGGAAGGCCTTTCTCTGAGCTTGACTGCATGGGAAAATCTTCATAGTAATCACAGCCAGTGCATAAATTCCTGTAGAGTCATGCTCTTCTGCCTTAACCCTGTGCTGTGAGGACCAACCTTAATCCTTCAATTATCATCATCTCTGAGTTCAGGTCCCAGTAACCAGTATTTGTCAATTCAAAAAAAAAAAAAAAAGGTAACACACAGACAACTCTAAGTCTAAACAGTCATTAAAAACACAACTTCTCCCAGATATAATCCACACATAATCCACTAGTCCTGAGTTGAAAGAGCACTTCACTACCACTGACCTCAGCTTAAAATACGTCTTATCAGTGAAGTATTTTTGAACTGGCATGAAAAAATGGTATTTACCAGAAAGCAGATAGAACCAGCTCCAACCTGACATTTCATCTTCTGCAAGTAGTTAAAAGAGCATGTAAATAAAGTGAATAAAATAAAAAGCACATGTGAATACAAGTGCAAATTCTCTTATAGAGCTCTTCCCACCAATCCCCACGCATACATGCAATTTAGGGGAAAGAAAAAATCAAAATACTAGGTTTTTTGGTACGTTTTGCCTGTTCAATTCTGTGAAAACTGTGAATGATGCTGCAAATCATCTGCTCCTAACATGCACCACAAACACGTTCAGACACAGAAATGAGATGCTTTCAAAGAGAACTTCTGCTCAGACTGTTTTAAGGCACCTGTTCCATAGCACACAGACAAATCCTCTTGCACAGCTTTCAGAAGTATATATGGAATATATTTTTCACAGACATATCTTCAGTATTTATACCTTTTAGGGTAGCACATTAAGTTTTCAGGAGTATTTTACATTGTGAATAGCATACTTGCTTCTAGTTTAACTAGCATTGCAAATTTCAGCAGGTTTTCACCTTCAACCCCAAACTTTACACAGAGGAAATCCACAAAGAAGCAGCAAAGCTGTAGGCAGAGACAGTCATGGAGGAAAGAGCAGACAGATAGCTAATGATTTAGTACTTCCTTTGGTCTAAAAACGTTAACAGGAGACAATCAGGAGCAGACTGACAAAAACGTAGGAGAGGCAATTGTGAGCATACTTACAAAGGAAAAAGTATCAATCAAGAGTGTCAGGCTAGATGGAATTACATGAGCTGGGATTAGAAATGCACATGAACTTCTCCCCAGCTGAAAGAGGCTCCAAGACTGGTATTTGCCATCACAAACTGAGTAATTACTAATTTGGTTTCAAACAAACAAACAAAAGACTAAATGGCCCTGCAAAAAGACGAACTTTTTTTGTTTAATTGTCACAGGGTTGCACCACTTTGATCTATGAAGTAGCACCACCCGTAACACAGACTCCACCTGTGTTTTTCCAGGCAATTAAAGAAATCACCAGATTACCAGATATCTGGATTTACCACATCAAGTTAGGCCTTTACAAGAACTAAGGCAAATCAGATCCTTGTCATTGATGACCACAATTATCCTAATTGTTTGATGGGGTTCTTATTCCTACAGAGTCAAGGGTTTGGAATCAATAACCACAGATGTGAGTGACACCTTTTCTATTAAGCTCCCAACTGCTGACATGAATTATTTACAGATGGCTGGGAATAAAAATTAGGACAGTGACGGTTAACCCATTCATTGTTGTGTGGAAATTACTGATGCTGCCATCACAGAAACATTCCAGCTGCCTTTCAGTATCACCTCTTATTGTAGAAGTGAGGATGTAAAAACTGACATTGCAGAGTATTCTAGCTAGATGGGAAATCAGTCTTTGGGAATAGGGATAAAGCACAGGAAAAGAATGGAAAGTGAAAGCAAAAGGCAAACAACTCTGTATTAAAAAGAGGAACTAGACCCTTTCAGTTGCATGGAAATTATCTTTGCTGTAGGTCTACAGTTAAATTACACCTGAAGTACGATCCTGCTCTGTTTATTTGAGACTGGATTCAGATTTCACTTTTGGTGTTTTTCAGGTTGGGTTTGGCTTGATTTTTTTGCATTATGAAAGTATTCTCTCCCACTTCTGCAATGTTTTGAAGTGCAGAGTGTGGACAATGTGCTATGCCTTCTCCTGACTGATTCATCAAACTGCTCTTCATTCTAAACTTTCAAATCTCTGAAGCATGAAGCAAGTATCTTCCATCCTCTTTATCCATTAGGAATTTCAGTGCTGGCATACAACACCCATTTTGGGGGGAATGGCTCAAAACCAATACTTTATTCTCTTGACGCTGTGAAGGCACTCCTTACTATCATAATAGGTTCCACATGATTATCTCAACAAAATCTCTAGAGGTGAAGACATGCAGCTAAACTCTATTTGTGGATGGGGAGCCGCAACACAGAAAAATGAAGCATTCTGAAACAGAGAATTAACCAGAAGTGCAAGATGGAGAGTTCACATTGCATTTAGTAAGAGATAACATAAAAAAGAGCATGCACACAAAAGCTTATGACATGGAAGCTCCAAGATCAGGACCAGACTGAATGTTCACTGGTATAAAGAAAGATTTTTTTTCCCCTATTTGAGTTCCAGGTTCACAATACATTGGGACTTGATCATCTTTTCCTCTACACCATGCACGTGCAGCCCACAATCTGCTAACAGCCCTTACTGCCTAACACTACTTCCGAAGGCTCTCACAACCAACCAGTAAGATTGCTGTGCTGTCAAACTCAGCATTAAAGGGACACAGAGGTCAATTTGCATTTTTGGCAACAGCTATTTCCCACAGCCTGAGTTTTGGAATGTTTTACCCACAATGCACATTACCTTTCCATGCAAGTCAGATTCACTCCTCCAGCCTTTTTATGTATCCTTGGACTTTTCCCACCCATGTGCAGCAGTTCTTTTGCAAGGACAGTATTTCACTTCATACATCACAAAACACTTTAATAAATGCATTTTTAATAATATAGTGAGTAGTGACACTGGAAACTTATTGAAATACTAAGAAGTTATTCTTTAATGCAGACCTGTATTTTCTTTTCCTTGGATAAAAGGCAATTGGACAAACTGTTTGTCTGTCTTAGGCACCATATTGTCGCTACCAACTCCAATAGATGCTAAACACACTAACAACCTCCAAAGAAAACAGACATAGAAAAGGAGTTTTCTAGGATCAGAACAATGAGCAGCAGCCTACCCAGCCTACGTGCTTATAGCTGGGACTAGAGCCAATTGCTACAGAAATGATAGATCAGATACTGTGAAAAAGCTCTCCACGACGAGGATATCTCTGGGACTTGGGACTGGGAAACTGGAAAAAGCTTCATGAATAGCAGAAGGGAGGACTCTGCAAACAGGATGAAGAGAGCTGCAGTATGTAAAAGTACTATTTCCCTCCAAAATATCCCTAACATTTGTCCAATTAACATAGAAACTGAATCAGACGCTGCCCCCTTTGTGCATGAACTGACCCCTTCGTAACTGTGAAGAAGACTGGAAACAGAGCTGCAGTATTAAGAGCAAGAAAACCTTGTAAGCTTGTACCTTAATTCATCATGCCCAAGAAATAAGTTCTCAAAAGTCAACCTCTGTGTATGTGTGTACATGCATGCACATGCACAATCTAAACATATTACAAGGGGAAAAGATTTTACTTCAGCAACCATTTTAACTCTTCCTGACTTTATAATAAACACTTATATCCAAGTTCAAAGACAAAACCAACCCATTTACACATTTGCATTTCAAACACCCTCAGCTCCTCTCCCTGCCCTTCTCAAAATTATCTACGTCATGGATTTGGTCATGACTTGATATAAACTGCATACTGTTCCATTTGCAAGTGCAGATTTAGGAACAAGTATCTCAGATAGATAGCCACATCACAAATCACCTTTTTCTGACCTTCTTAGAGCCACGATAAATAAATAAACCAACCAACCACAAAAAAACCCCAACCAACCAACAACAAAACCCACCCACAAAACAAACAAAAAAACCCCAACTTATCTGCGGAATCCACTCGAAAAGAAAAATGTGAGTGGGAAGGCTTCATTTTATACTTTTGCCTTTTATAAAAATGCAACTCTAGTAAGTCTTACGTTACTTTATGTCCCATTTTGAGCCCATACTCAGAACAACCTCTCTCTGTAAGGTAAATATTACTGCCAAAAAAGTTCAAGTTGACAATTCCTCTTCTGAAATTCACAATGGGAAAAACCAAGGTTCTTGTTTCAGACTATCTTGTGTTCTACCACTGCATGCTGTAGTGCTTTACAGCCAAAGCCCTACCCTGAAACAAAGTGAAACTGAAAACAAGGGGATCTGGTTTTCACTCTGAAAAATACTCCCCAGCTTTACCATGAAAACCCACCAGAGCTCAACATAACATGTGCCTTGAATAACAGCACACCATTTCTGCAATGAAAAGGAACGAAAACACACATTCCTACTCCGCAGGGGAAAAAGAAGTTCTTCCAGGACAAGCCTTACAGGATGTCCAGACTCACACGTTGAGCATATTGGACAGCATGTTCTGGTATGTTCTCTGCACTTTAGTCTCTTAAGTTTATGACACAAATTGGGAAAGGAAGACTGTCACCCCGCTGGCTATTGCCAGACTTCACTGCTGGTGGCTTAATCCAATCAGCATCTCTCAGTAAAATTTATTTTGTTAAGCACTTTTCTAACATGATATTTTAATACTTAAATACACACACACACATTTACTATATACCCCAACAGACAACGCCACAGACAATGCAAATAAAGGGCATTCCATAGCAATTACTGCCTAAGAAATTAAGAAGTGATTGTATGCCAAAAGGAACATGCTCAGGGGAAATTCTTCATTTCTTTACTTCAAATGAGGTTTTTCAGACAGCAGGAAAAGACAAATGGCTTTCTGTCTTCTATCATAAGGTATTTTGGAATGGTACATGATTTTCTCTCATTTTAATGGGAACTGCTGATTAATTACACACATCCTTAAGACCATATACATCTGAAAGGCATCATTACTGAAACAGAAATTTCATTTGAAAGTCATTTGTTATCTTTAGTAAGTGTGAAAAATGTAGGAGTTAAGAAGCTAAAAACCTTTGTACTAATTTCCTACTCATGATTTTTTGTTTTCAAAGGAACCTGGACCAGTTAGGCTATTTTTTAAAAAGTTTTTTTCCATTCCACTTGACCATAGCTCTTGACTTTTTTGGCCTTCTGATCCAACAGCTAGAGCTGGAGTCGACATTTTTGCCTTTGGCAAAGCTCTTGCTGTATCACGTGAATGCAGTCTGCAGGTTCAGGCCCTTCAAAGCTTCAGAGTGCTCAAGCCAGGACTCTTGGCATTGCAAAGCAAGACACACCTGATTAACTCAGCCACTCTATGCAAAGCTGGCTTCAAAACCAATTCAGAAGGTACAGCTATGCAATACGAATAATGACTTTAACAACAGCAGTTCCATTTTTATTACAGCACTATAAGAAGTGAGAGAACTGCTTTTCTGCATGGTCATTTTATTTGATGTCACATTTTCTACTCGCAGTGAATGCTCAAGACATCAAGTGAGGCAAGAGAGGCATCAACTGGCAACTCTTTGTGTAAACGCTTCGTCTGTGAAGTGGTAGCAGTCAAAGACACACTTCACAGTTGTTTGGAAAAACATGGATGTTACAAAGCTACAGGAACATGTTCACCTGCAAAGGACAGCACTGCTACTTAAGAACAAGAGATGGACAGTCCTAGAGCTATCTTGCATGACAACTCTTTCTAAGGACACGAACACAAAGGAGCACAACAGCCATAGTCCAAAACATCTGCTACTTTTTTGCTATTATCAAAATGTCAGTACATCCTGTCTCCAAGCCCATACTATGGCAACACCTTCATTACAGATCTCCCCTCTCAGAATTCATTCTTTTATAATAAAATCCTTCTGGACTGAAATTCAGACAACAAGATCTAGGCTGGAAAGGCAACCATGAACAAATTTTACTTTGGGCATTACGAGAGCATTAAAAAAGAAAACAGAGTTTTGCATTTCATTGCCCCTACTTTCATTGCAGCGGACTTCGCAGTATTAGGCCTACACGTTAAATGCCTACATGTTAAATGCCTACATGTTAAATGCCTTACATTTAGTAGTAGTATTAGTAACATGTAGGCCTTAGTATTAGACCTACATGTTAAATGCCTTACGCTCATCTGGTGATGTTCCCCTGTCTTTTAAAGCTGAAAGTTCTCAGTGCAGCAATGAAACCCTTTCTGTTTGAAACAAAAAGCAAGACAGCTACAGAAGGATCTGTGGCATCCACTAGAAACTGTTACATGGTTAACGTTCTCTTCCATGACCTTTCCATTCAAAAATACTGCCATGTTCCCTGTATCATAAATTAGAAAGAGATTTCTTGCCTTCATCCCTTCTCCCATTCCTACCTTCAGAATAGGAATGAGAAACTATTTAAATAGCACACTCCACAGAAACTTCACACAGTAGTATTTACCTTTGCATATGTATGTAATATTCTCCCACGAGCGATCTATTGTACATTCTGAAAAATTCCCATCTCCATTAAAATAATATCCTTCTGTACACTGATAGTACACTCTGCTTGATAGAGTGGTAGAGTTGTCCCAGATCATTTCTGTGTGTGGAATCATCAAAGGTTTGCCACAGTCTATTTCTGGAACAGAAAAACAGGACAACAAACACTGAAAATGAAAACAGGCAAGGTGTATCAAAGTGTCGAAGGAAGAGAAATGAATTGTCCCAGCAAGTAATACCTCACTTTTTTTTTCACTTTTTAAGTGATTTCTAAAAGGCAGACCAGCCATTTAGAAACCAGAATTTTGTGACTGGAGAGTTCCTAGCAGGGTGGGGCATTTATCCTTCAAGATTCATCATAAAATAAAACAGCATCCTGTTTAGAAATAGAGAATAAGGATCTCTAAGCAAATTTTTACAAGTGGATCTATTTTCCCACAGCACTCTCTTATCCCCACATGCTATTTATTCCTTTATTTTACCTATCATTAGTAACAATAGATCTGAAAAATGACATATGGTTCAAGGAATGACATTGAAGAACAGCACAAAGAATGTTATGTTCCTTTGCCAGTGGATCTAATTCAAGCTTGAAAATAAAAGGAGAAGCTGCAACAGACAACAGAAAGAGAAATTTTCCTCCACTTCTGGAGGAAAATTTCATGGATTAGTCAGACCACTTTAAAAACAATTAGAAAGCTGTGGTAATGCACTTATAAATTAATTTATTTGCTCAGTTGCTTTCAGGGGCTTCAAAATAAAATTAGGGAACAAAAAAGAATAAAGAGTGATGATCAAATCAATGGAACAATATTATTCAGCATTGAAATTCTCTTTCAAAACCACAATGTTACACCCCAATAACAGATTCTTCATCACTTCATTTATAAGAATTAAAAAATGCAGCAATTAAAAACTATATGCAGAAAACAAGTGCTTTTAAAACTGTTCTATCATCTTAAGCGATTGTGAAACTCCACTCAAAAAGGGAAAACTAAGAAGTAAAAAATGAAGTGTATAGAATCATGATCTGTAGAACCTCGAAGAAAAAGTTAAACATATGTACTGCTATGCAACAAGCTTTAGAAAAAATAAAGCACATGCAAAGACTGTCCAACTTCTAGAGGACAGTATGTGACGAGATATAAAAATCACTCCTGCTTAGCTCCAGTATGACCATCCTGGAATCAGACTGAAAAGCAGAAATGCAAAGTGTGCTTCTGTGTAATATAGCCAACATTCTGTTTAGACTGGTGACCGAGAACAAGAATATTAAAGAAGATTCACAAAGTAGAGAGCGGTTGTAACATAGACATGGCACATTCAAAAAAATTACTACATTGGATTGCAATGAATAGAAGACCCAACCCTGCTGGATCAAGCTGAAAAGACATTAATCATCCAGTGAATGAAAAAGTGAAGTTTGACCAATGTAAAAACTGACTAAAGACTCTAATTAGCCAGAGGTCAATTAATTAATAATACAAACTCAGAGTAACAATACAGAGTAACAAATTTTGTTGGGCAAAATACCTTTTTTTTTTTAAATGTACCTTTGTGTTCCTTCTTATCAAGGAACTTGTTAGGCTACATTCTTCCAAATCATAGTAAGAAATGGGATTTATGACTCATGCCAAGTAATACTAGCATGCTTGAGCAATCAGAATTTGCAACTGGAAACTGCCTGAATATGGGAATTTTAAGGGAATGGTAACTGCTAATAGTAGTTCAATTTCAGAGCAGTGCCTTCAACCACAGAGTAGGTACAGAGCTAGAAAAATGGCAGCCATTCAGGCTGAATTTTCATGCCTGGCATGCATTGGGATTTTGTCCTTAGAATGTTAACATTAAACAATTTATTGCAACCTCATTAGCAACACAGATAAAAAAAAAAAAAATGCTTAATAGGTGGCTTTTGTTTTGTGAATGAACTTCATATGCTAGAAGACTGTATAAACTGAATGCCCAAAGAGGATGTCTCTAACTGGTGGCTGCTATTTCTTATGGTGGCTGAAACAGTATCTATGCTAAATAAACCTGAAAGCAGATTTGATTTACCTTTGCATACCAAATCAGGACCATCCCACTGCCCTCTGGCATTGCAGACTGCAGTCTGATTGCCATTTGCAATAAAGTAACCATGGGCACAACTGTAAGTAACTTCACTTCCATATGTGGTCCCACTTACAGATGCTGGATGTGCATTTAAAACAGAAGGTGGAAGCCCACAATCCACACCTAGAGAGAGGAACAAAGAGGAAGATAAACTTGTTAGTCAAGCAGCAGAATGACAGCTACGCTCCCATGAGTATTTCTTTCATCATTAACAACTAGTCCTCTTCTCCTATGGTAATTCAACACTCCCTCAAGACCTCTGCAACATCACCACCATGACTGAGGGGGCTGTAGCTGCTCCAGAGCTGCTTCCAAATACGACTTCTCTCTGCCTTTCTCTCACTACGGCACCATAAATCTGTGACTCCTTTCTCAGCCTAGCTGCTAATATAAAGTGTCCTGAAGCTTTTTAATTTTTAAGATTCTCCTGCTTCTACAACAGTGGCAAGCTGGTTCTATACCACTTGCAATGAGCAACAGTTGGAGGCAGACAAGCAGAAACTGCCTTTAGGAAATGAAATTTTAAAAAGTGCACAAGGACCAGAGAAATACAAAACCATAAAATGTTACAACATACAATACAAAAGCTTCCTGTTAAAGCAAGAGTTTACATGGTGTTCAAAACACATTGTAATAGTTGCTCTAATAACAAACATTTACAAATGCATGAAACAAAGACGGCAAGTGGTACAAAAAAGCAATTTGTTTGATTAGATGTCCATTGTCTAAGGTAAACTACCATCTGAAAGGCTTTCATGTTAGCATGACACAACACTCACATTCAAGAGTTTTAACTACAGCTCTTCACACACACCACATCTTCCCAGTAAACCATCTGACTTTTCATCTCCAGACAATTCTTTTAACAATATTCAAAGGAAGCTATACTCGTCAAAGACACATTATGTCCATATACTTATATTTGGAAAAAAAAAAAGGGGGGGGGGGGGGGGGAGGGGATCTGCTCCACTTACAGTACCCTGATGTTAGGTCACACATCATACCAAGCTTGACCTACCTTCAATTGTCAGCTTCATCATTACCATGTAAACTCCGAAATTACCACAGGAAGGAAGACAAAAGACAAACTTACTGATTTTCCTGAAAAAATGCATCTGGCCAGGAGAAATTCTTAAATTAGAGATAAAGACTTATTAGGGAAAGTCTCAGAGTTTAAAGAATTATTTAAAGGTGCCTTTACTACTATTAAAAAAAAAATCAGACTTGCTGGTTTTACAAAAAGAGAAGTATTACCTGAAATCCAGGAAAGAGCTTGCAATACAAAGGGGAAATAAGTTTGTCATTTCAGACCCATGGGCTATTTCTTGGTGTTTGACATGTTTTATTTCAATTAACCAGGCTCAGTAATCCCAACCTGACCTACTGTTTGACTGTAGAAATTTTAAAAATCACATGAAAAAGCAATCACTGAAAAATATTAATAAAAACCGAATGTACCAACAACTCACAAGCACTTCATTCCACAAGCTTGAGGGACCTCTTGAGACTTTGGGCACTTCCCTTTTTGTTTTCAAATTCATTGTCCCTTATTTATATTTGGGGAAAAGTGCTATTTCAATTGTTTGATTTTTGATGCCAATAATGTAGTATTGTTTTATCTGTCTTACAGATTTTCTGGTGATATTTAATATTCCACTTTTCCCAACCATGCCGATTTAGCATCCTTATTCCAATTTATTCACTCCCCATAGACACACATACAAACATCACCTTTCTATCCACTCTCAAGGGGGCGAGAGGTGGAGAAAACAGGAAAGAACAGACACCAAGAGGGCTTTTGTATTTTAAGAGAGGGAACCCTCCTCAGTAAGTGATAATTTTCAGGAAAACAATTCTCCCCTGCACAACTGTTACACACACTGTAGCTTCTGTTAGCTAGCACTTCAAGTGTCATTTAACTAATGTACAGTTTTTCTAACTACTCATAGGAACATGAAATTCTGCACTTGTATGTAGTAGTATTTCAACAGAATGGGTGATCAGAACACCAAAGCAAGTGGATGTTCTAAAGACGCTCACAGGAAACTTTGTACTTCGGAGGTGTGAAAGCATTTGCTTATGCGCAAATGCACTTAAAATCATGAAGGCTATCCAGGGATGAGGGGTGGTTGGTATGATGCCTCTCCTTTGCATCTACAGCTTCACAAGCTGTCAGAAAAATTGTTCTTTTCATGAGAGGTCACTGATGCCTTCTAGACATTCTAGAGAAATACAGTTGTTTTCTGGGCCTTGGTTCACAGCAGGATGCGTTGCAGTGTTTGTAAAACCCCAAGGACCAGCATTGAAAGCATCGTTACACTAACAAGAGTTGGCACAATTTTATAACCTGTCCTTTTCTTCCCGCCCCGCCCCTCCCCCCCGGCCAAAATAGCCAGATCTTGAAAAACTATCCTTCAGATTGAGGAAACAGTCTGTTCTCTTTCACAAACACATTTCCTCATGCATAAATCCTGTTAATGAAGAATTTAAGAAAGATTTAAGACTCTCTTCACCTTTACAGCCTTAAGTGGCTGTAAGGTTCCCAAGTTTCATTTGCAGTGCAATATGAGAACTTTCCTTGTTGCTGTAAAACCCTTCTTTACATTCATAATAACCGCACTTCCCAGTAGCAAGCTGTAGTTCCCCATGATGTAGCCGTGCTTCACTCCAGGAGGGGAACCACATGCAATTTCTGCAGACTGGGTTAAAAGATCTCACAGTACAAAAATCACAACACCTGACTGCTTTAAGATGAGCTGAACTGGATGGTCACATCACAAAATACACCCAAACTGATGAATCTGGGGGGCTGCCAAAGGGGTAGATTAAAGCTGGAGAGTTGTACTGACAACAGCTGGAGTGACACAGTGATCCAGATATTGAGCCATATCTTTAGGGCTCCCTGTTCAACTCCATCAGTACAGACACACTATTTCACAACAGCACGTGGAAGGGGAAGCTGGTAAGGTAAGCAGGGTTATCAGCAGTTCTGGCAAAATGAAGCGGAGCACTCCAGTTGGAAAAACTGGATGAACTACAGGCAGTGAGATTCATTGACAGCTCCTGCAACAATTCAGAAACGAGAGCTGGATATAATTGAGGCAGTTCCACCTGGGATGCCTGGGTTCATAACATACTCTGACAGCTACAGCTTGCACTGCTAGCACTTTACATCTGTGAAAACCTACACTAGAGAGGCAAGGAGGAATGCTTTAAAATATTTTTTTTTTTTTTATGGCAAGATAAATAGAATACTTTATTTATGCAGGTGGCACAGTATGTAATAAATACCTAAACTATTATTTCTCTCCTCTAGGCTTGTTTCATTCATCTGACCTCTCTTAACAGCTATTTATTCTCTCTTCCCTTCCCCTTCATGCAGTGTAATTATATAAAGCAAGTGGATTATACCACACTTCTTTCCTATTCAGAAACTAACTACATCACCTTCATGGCATTATTAAACTGCTCTGACCTGGCACACCTGAACCACTGCTGAGATGCTGTACAAATCATATCCAATGTCCCCTCAATCATCCAGACATCACTGGAACAAACTGAACCCAAGAAGAAAAAAAAGTCATACAGCAGGCAAACTCCACAGAGAGGGCTTCAGCCCTGCAGACTTAAAAGCACAGGTCAGAGCCGGTACTACTGTATCACCTAAGATCCAATTTTATCTGCTAGCAAAAACAGCTTTCAAAGACTCTCACCTTTGCACGAAACTATGTTCCCATCTGGGTGAAATGAACGCTCTCCATTTTCTAATTTATAACCATCATTGCAGTAACACTTGTAGCTTCCTTCAGTATTCACGCATCTTGCATTGTGACCACACAGCCCAGACTCCTCACATTCATCTATGTCTAAAAATTCAGAGAAAAATATACGCACTTCATCATAATTTTGTTTTGTTTTGTTTTGGTTGCTTTAATTAATGTAGGACATAAGCTTAAAACAAATCCAGCATTCCATGAAGCATTCTACATAGCTTCTGATGGGTCTTCTGGGAAACAAAGGAGCTTATCATTGCCTGGTGTTCAAGCATGTGGAAAGAGGAGGCTCTCACTTTGGTAGCTAGCTATCTTTTTAATTGTTTCTGTTTTACCTGACAAATAGTTTCCAATGTTATCTCCTGCTACAACAATCCCAGAAAAATCTTGTATCTGCAAATACCTTAATCAGTTACAACAGTTCATTACTGTAACAAGGAACTGGCTAATATTGTACACTAAACACAAATATGACATTCTGGGGGAAAGATATGTATTTTCTTTTCTTTAATCTAGCTGCTTCTTCTGGAGAGATTATTGCTTGAATGTGATTGTGAAGCAATGATTTGTAGCACAGCAAAGAACACAAAATGGAACCAATTCATAGCTGTTAGAAGCTAGATGTCAAGTAACTGCATACACAGCAGAAAGTGCTCTGATATAGTTTCAGAATGTAAGTTCTGTTGGAGAAAAACAGATTTATGCAGTAGAAAATTAAGTTCTGGATTCCTGGTGCTCAAGATTCTTTGTGATGTCTACCTGTACAGTTCGTGCCATCATTGGGAATAAATGTCTTGTTGTTGTTCGAGGCTTGGTATCCATCAAGGCAAACACAGTAAAAACTTCCGTGTGTATTATGACACAGCGTATGATTTCCACAGATCTTGCTGGCTCCAATCTGGCATTCATCTTTATCTGTCAGCACATTTAAAACACATCATAAAGAGATTAAGTAGGATATCCTTCCCCCCTCACATTCTTGTGTAACCACACTTCCCCCTTACCATTTTTCTTTCTAAGTTTTTTGGGATGTGAACACTGCTAGTAAGCTAGAGTATTCAGACCAACAGAGGTTGTTGTCCCTGGATGAAACTGTGAATAAACTTTCATGACACAGCTTGAGTTGATCTAAGAGCTGCTGAAACCAGAGGGCCTTGCTCTCCACTTCTGCTCTTCCTTACAGCATGCACTTGCTGCAGCACTTGATGGAGCTTACACTGACCTCACCCAACTCACTCAACTGACAAAGGATTAACACGGCAAAATATGCAGCTTGTCTTCTCCCACAATAACCAGACAACCAAAATCTGTGCAGGGCTCAGCAGATGCCAGTGCTTGTGAAAGAAGAGTAAGGGTAAGAGACGGGACTGGAAGAGATCAGAGGTGGAGCACCTTCCCCTTCACCACAGTAGCAAGCTGTTACATACGCTGAAGACATCAACCTTTGATTCAGGTACTGATTTGTCATGTATGAGATAGTATTAAAAGGACACCATCAGCTACAGTAATAAAATAATGCTGAACACTTTCCATGTAACAGACTTTTGTACTTAAAAAATCTGTGCATATGTGCACACTGTTACTAAGAACAGACCTTCAACTTACGAAATTAATTTTTAGTTACCCACTAATCTGAGATAACTGGAAAAAAACCAGCAAAAAAGTGCTGATTTTAATTGTCAGTTTTATTGCCTAGTTTTCAGTTCATCGATGCATAGGTTGAAAAGAATAATCAAGTGAAGCCCACCATATTTAACTTTTGTTTGCTGAAGCTAGGATAAAAAATATTAAATAAACCATCCCAATACACTGTATTTTAGAACTGAGTGTTTGATAAAACCCTACATTTTCTAAGACAAAATTAATTTAAATCCTTCAATATATAGCAGAAACTGAATAAAATAGTTAAGCAAATAAGTACACAACAATACTTACATCAAGCACAAGCAAAGTACAGCTCATGGCTAGCCATAAAAAAAAAGGAAAAAACAATCCACACCTAATTCTGCCAAGAAATGACAAAGCTTCTACCATGATTTCTAAGAATTCGGTAGTGGTATTTGAGACAGAACATTTGAGGAAGGCACACAGCTTGCCATTTTACAGTCAGCCTACCTTGACAATGGGTTCTTCCATTGCCTACAAATCCATAGTTACAGATGCAGAC
>JMFS01043005.1:0-19865 GCA_000699545.1 Podiceps cristatus
TCCCCAAGCCTGTGTTGTTGCCTGGGGTTGTGACCCAACTGCAGGACTTGGCATTTGGCCTTGTTGAAGCTCATACAATTGGCCTCAGCCCCCCGATCCAGCCTGTCCAGGTCCCTCTGCAGAGCCTTCTTACCCTCAAGCAGATCAACACTCCTGCCTAGCTTTGTGTCATCTGCAAACTTACTGAGGGTTCATTTAATCCCCTCATCCAGATCATTGACAAAGATATTAAACAGGAGTGGCCCCAACACTGAGCCCTGGGGAATTCCACTTGTGACCGGCCACCAACTGGATTTGACTCCATTCATCACTCCTGGGCCCGGCCACCCAGCCAGTGTTTGGCATGGTCGAAGCCACGGGCAACCATTTTTTTCACAAGAATGCTGTGGGGAACAATATCAAAGGCTTTACTCAAGTCCATGTAAATAACATCGACAGCCTCTCCCTCATCCACCAAGTGGGTCACCTTGGTTCATTAAGCTGGACCTGCCCTTCATGAATCTGTGTTGACTGGGCCTGATCATCTGGTTGTCCGGTAAATTGTGGGTTTATTTATTTGAATAAAGCTGTGGACATGCATCCACTTGCTTTCTTCCCGGGTTTTGAAATTCCTCTCCCTCACATTTGAGCATTCTAAGAGAAAAGAACATTTTTTTCTTGTAACAATGGGACTTTTTCAGCCATTTTGGGGATGATGGGATAAACTTTCTTGGCATCTGTGAAGCAAGCTGGTATTTTTCTGTGTTATATATAAAAGTTGGGGTCTAATTCTCTCTAACTGAGCAGTGACAAATAGCCGATACCACCTGGAATTTTTAGGACAGTTATGTCAACAACTTGGTCTGCTGAGATGTACAAAATAATCCCTTATTTTTGGAAAATTCTTTAAAGCCCCAAACCCTAGAGTGACATCAAATTACTTATTTTTGGAAAATTCTTTAAATAAAGCCCCAAACCCTAGAGTGACATCAAATTAAGTTTTGCATTAGGTTGACAAATTCACTGGAACTGGTGTGATTACACCCATCGATCATTTTCCTGAACACTGTAATCCTGCAACAAATATTACAATTCTTCCTTTATCTGTCTTTCATGAAAGCATGTTTGAGAAGAGTCATTCATCTGCTAGTCACCTGTATGCCAGCTCCCTTTGAGCAAACATGCAGGACACTACTGCTGAACAATGAGGCACTTATAAAGAACTATAGCAAAGGTACTTTCCTCTTTATAACACTGAGAGTCTTAGGAAAGATGCCTTTAAACAGGCCTTTACAGTTATTAGAAAGATGTAAGTTGGTATCAACATTTTTTTCCTGGTATTCTACCATGACAAGCATTCTTTTGATTAAATAATGTCATTCATGTTTCACCTTATTGACTGCATGCTTTGGCTATTGAACATCCAATAATTCCTGTAAGTACACATAAGAGGAAACTGCAGATAATTGTACACTCTGAGATCGCTTATCTGGAATTCAAGTAAGGTCAAAATATGCACGTGTCCCACAGGATATTTTTCCCTGGCCAAAAGAAGGGAAGTATCTCATTTCACATGGGCTCCAGAGATAAGGTGAGCTTTTTGATGAAACAACATCATGTTTTCAAGCTGAGTAAGCAAAAAAATCCCAACAGACATTTCTTAGTGTTTGTAAAAGATTATATAGCCATATCAGAGCTTATGTATGTCTCTTTTTTTTTTTTTTTTTATTATATACAAGGTCACAGAAACTGTTTCTTTGGGAACTAGGGTGTCCTTCTGCCCAATCACACACCAAGGGTGTTTTGGGAGTTGGAAGAAGCCAGGCAAACCTTGGTGGTGTCTTCATCTGTGGGCAGACTGAGAGGAGAATGTGCAGCTGTGCATGACCATAGTCATGGTCCTTTGATTGTCCAGACCAGAGACCTGGACAAAACATGTTGCCATCTGCCCCAGAAAGCTTGTTTTGTAAGGGTTTCTTTTGGGTTTTGTGTTTATACATAGATTCATATCTGGATACTATTCAGATGCAACAGAGTTACATGGACAAATAAATAAATAAAAACAAAAGCCTTTAAGAATTTATGCAGTCAAGACTAGTATGTAAACATCATTGCTTCTGCAATGTCTTTGGGTTTAATTTTTATAAAACTGAGAAAAATCGTAAACTATCTTGAAAGATCCTAAACCACCAAAAACTAAACTTAATTTCCCCTAGAAACTTGCTCGGTGATAAAAATAATAAAATTGTAATACCATTAAATTGCAGAAATTATCACGAAAGTGTAAATTAACCCAGCTTTGACTGGAAAATTAAATCCATTATATGAAGTTCTGAACTGATGCATCGGTATAATAAATGCAACTTAAATTGCACAAGAATGAATGATTTGAATTTCTCTTCAGCAGCTTCCATGTCCAGGCACCCCAGCAATTGTTAGCTGATGCTGTGTTTTACAGGCATTACTTGTAGTGCTCTAGCATAAAAATCTTGGGCTAGGAAGCTCAGCTGTCACCCTAAAGAAACATAAATCTTTTTAGTGGCCATGGGCTTTTCCACAGCACAATTGACTTCTCTATTGCTTGAATGTTTGAGACACTGGGGCATATGAGACTACTTCTTCCTACCTCTTTGCATGGCACAAGTGGAGTGCAATACAGCCAGTCTGGGCGCATGCCTTCGAGGACTGAACATTTGTTACCTGATGAAAGAGAGCATCTGAATTTCAGTCTGCTACCTTATTCTATTGCTTCACCAAAATTAAAAACTGCAGATTAAGGACAGCCAAAAGCTACTTAATGTTTTCACTCTGTGGGAAAATCTCTAGAACTTGGGGTAACAAGAATTTAAGTCTTTTCATCCTCATTATGAAACATTTAACATGAAGCCTTGTTTTAAACTCCATGTTAATAACCAAGGCAGCAGGGATCAGAGAAAGAAATAGTCAGAAACTCTGAAATGAAGCAGAAAAATGACAGCTGTTTGTTAGGAGATTTCCTTATTTCAATAATGTATCATGTTCAGTGTTTACAAGCATCACCATTTAGAGGAACTTTAATTTCATGCACTCAGAATATTTTTGCATCATTGCTGAATAAATTCCACTTTAATTCTAGGTGATATAAGTAGACAAGCAACTATTGTGATTATCTAGTGCATTAGTACACTTGGAGCCTCAAAGAAACTAAGATTCGGAGATAAGGCACAGCACAAGAATGATGGACTCAAGAAGTATCGATAACTTTTCTGCTTGCAGAAAAGTGTTAGCATGGCAACAACTTTATGCAAGGAATGGGTTCTGTTGTGCTGACATATGGGGTAAGTCAGCAAGGAAATTCTGTACAATTCTGCTCTCCTTCCCAGTGTGTGGTAACTGTAAGCAGCTCAGATATGGTCTCAGTCTGAGAGAATATTTCTATTGTACATTTATATTCTAGTTATCTATATGTTAGCATCCACTGTTACATGGTAGTAGTAGCCACTGGCTGACACCGGTAGGCTTGGATGACCCTTTAAACCAGTGGTGTCAAAACCTTTCATGTCACATGAAATGCTGTGCTCTGGCACACATGCCAGTTCTGACATACGTGCCAACAGTTTGACTTCCCTTTGCTCTCTGTAACCTAAAAACTGTGACAAGTTTAAATTTGCTAGAACAGGACAGACCAGAATAAGGAAAGATGAATTTGTTGAATAAAAGTAAGGCTTGTGTATTAATTAAGAATTTTATACATAGAATCATAGAGTCATAGAATTGTCAAGGTTGGAAAAGACCCTTAAGATCATCGAGTCCAACCGTTAACCCATCACTGCCAAGTCCATCTATACCATGCCCTCAAGCACCGCATCTATCCGTTCCTTAAATACCTTCAGGGATGGAGACTCAACCACTTCCCTGGACAGCCTGTTCCAATGCCTGACCACCCTTTCGGGGAAGAAGTTTTTCCTAATATCTAACCTAAACCTCCCCTGGCGCAGCTTGAGGCCATTTCCTCTTGCTCTATCACTCGTTACTTGGGAGAAGAGACCGACCCCCACCTCGCTACAACCTCCTTTCAGGTAGTTGTAGAGAGCGATAAGGTCTCCCCTCAGCCTCCTCTTCTCCAGACTAAACACCCCCAGCTCCCTCAGCCGCTAACATGTATTCATGCTGATTGTTTCTTGCTTCTGTGATGTTTTATAACTATGTAATTCTAGTCAAAGATTACACTGTTTCAGAACCTTTCCTTCTGCAGTTTAAAATCCAAATTTTAAAAAGTGCTAAAATTTGTATGTGGAGAGAAAGTCTTGACAGTGAGAGAAGAATACCCTAAAGGCCTCATAAAGAGTGAGCAAATGATACAAATTTTAAATGTTTTAATAAAAAGCTGTTGAGTATTAAACGTGCTTTTCAGCTGAGGGCTTCCTCAAAGTGTTTTTGACTGCTTAGGGTTGCCAGTACTGGATATGCTTGCTCTTAGGCTGGTGACTGATTCCACAGCTATTACAAAACGGTTGAGCCCAAAATCTAATTTGGTGTTGTGAAAGTGTCTGGGTTGGCATGAGTTCCACTATCATTACAATTATGAATTTGTCTCTCTGTATTTCATGCACTTGTAATTTTGGCAGCCTACAGCATGGGTTGAAATCCCATGTACGTAGGAGGCAGGGCTCTGAGTTTTATTCTGTGTTAAAAAACATGGCAGAGGGAACAGTCCTTGGGGAGTATCAGCACATGGCATATGGCAGGGAAGCTCATCCTTTTTTTTTTTTTTTTTTTCACCTTAGAGCATGGACACTCAGTCTCCTCTAGAAGGAGAAGTTTCTCCATTCCACAAGCCTTGAGTATCCTGGGAGAGAAAGGTGCCAAGCCCAAGCATCGCAATCTGTAGGTCAGTTCCTTCAAACAGCATCCTGACTCTGCATTGTTTGAGCCAGCAGAGCCAAGGCCCATCAAACACTAAGGGTCTCTGAATTCTTGTAGGAGGCTAGTTGCATACATTTTTCATGCCTCTACCCCCTGGTAAAATATGTCCCTTGTGGATAAAGAGACAATTGACAATTTGGATTACTTTTGTGGCTTTCGCATTCTCTTCAGGGCATGGAATATGTGAGCAAAAGGCCATCATGGAAGAAGGCAAATGAATTAGAAAGGCAGGCCTAGGTGAAAAGGAGGAAAAGGGAAGGGAAAGCAAAAGTTGAATAGCTACAGAATAGAGACATATGAAATTTCTAATTGTCAGATTATTTGAGAGAAAGCGGCACTTTCGACCTACCCTCAAAACCTGCCTATGGAAGTTTGCTATACAAAATGAACATTCTCTCACTCTTCACACCACATCATCAACGAGGCTCTAAGTCAAGGTTCATAAACCTATAATTGGCTTAAACCAACAGGTTTTCCAAAAGTTCCCAGGAATCTATGTTTTTCTCTCTGTTTTTATCTCTATTTCTGTATTCTACTGTGCCTGCTTGGGAGAGGTGGAAGAGGATGGAGGGCAGGACCTATATGAACAATGGACTCGGATACTGAAAGTCTACTTCCAAAGGTCTAAAGAGATGATATGTAAACTATGCTACAATTGATTCAAGGGAATGCAGCAGTGGAAAACATGACAACCAGAGGTGGGCTTGCGGCACGTGCAGACATTCTTCAGCTTGTTTTCATTCAACTCTCATGCTAAATTAATGAAAATCTGGAATCACATAGATTTCAGCCTGGACTAACTACATGAGGAAAGGTCCAGGATACTGAGTTGGATTTGTACAGACTATGTCACTGTGCAGGATAGCATGAGGTAAAGCTCTCATGGTTACGATACACTCTGACTGTCTGTAATACAGTTGATGTCATGGTTCTCTGGGAGTTTTTACCTTCTTTGTAAGGCTATTAAATTTAGTTTGCTCAAGTTCTAATAGTTATGGGGACCACCAGGTACACAAGACACTTAGCACCTTATATATAGCTCCTGACTGCTGTACCCAAAAGCATGGTCCTATATGCCGTCCCATATCCCATAGCTCAGTGCACAGCCTATGCAGTTAGAAGCCTCTTTTATTTTTCAAATAATAAATATTTAACACAGTTCAGGGAGCTCTATTCAAAATGTATCCTCATAAATGTCAGTTTGGGGAACAGAAAAGCCATTTTTCTATAACTTATTTTTTACATAAAATGTCTGAAAATAGACCTAATCCAGAGTGTTTACCACCTTCTTCACCTCTCTGCCTGTGTAAAGTCATAAGCAAATACAAAATTTTGCAAAAAGTAGAGCTTGAGTGAACAAAGGAAAAATTGTGTGAATGGATTTCTGGAGCCAGGGAGATTTTTCTTGCTTTCTCTCTGTGTGTGCTGGAAAAGTAATATTTCTTAAACTTTTTTTTTTTTTTTTAATGGAACAATTTATTTTCTGAAACACTTTCTGAAACATTTTATTGGAGGAAAAAGCATGCAAAAATCTGACAACAAAGAAATGAATGAGAGAGCCTGCTTCAACACATATCTTCTCATTTATTGTCTCCACTTTAAACATGCTCTTTTCTTGCAGAAGAATTTTTTCAGGAGAGATTTATCTGCAAACACAGCCTAGATACATGAATTATGTGATTAAAACTACTGATAGGTTTTGTTTGTGACTTGTCCGCATTTCTATGGAATGTAGGTATTTTACTGAATAAGGCTAATTGTTACGTTTTGGTGCCAAGTCTCTGTAATGCGATGCAAAGCTTTTCAATGGCAAACTGTAACTGAGCTGTCAGGTGATAATAAAAACATTAAAGTATATTGAAAACTGGGGAGGAAAAGTCTTTCCTTTCTCACTTGACATGTTCTGAAATGCGCTTGGGGAAGTCATTCAGGTCTGAGCATTCATGCATGCACACTGAGCTCAAGGTTCACAATTAATTCCCATTTCCACTCCCCCCACCCCAGCCTGGGCCATCGCAGTGTTTCTGCAGTTCGACATGAGTTCATAGCCTGGATCTTGCTTGGTGCCCCCAGGCTGCAGCTGCAGCTGCCTGGCAGATTACTCGATTTACTCAGCAGCCCTGTCTGATAGGGTGGATATGGAGAAGGGGAAAGGAGCTTCACCCAGAGCCAGCAGCTCTGAGGGGTTGCTTAGCCCTGTGTTCAAAGGACCCCATCGGTTAAGAGACTCTTGCTCTTCAAAAACATCACCCGGCCCACAGGCCCTAATGACAACCACAAATGCAGAATGAAGCTGATTGAAAGGCCTTAATGAGAAATCTCTGCCTTTCTCTGGTCAAATCTTGTTTCACAATGACCTATTTTACCTTTATTTGTTGCAACCTGTTGCTATCTCTCGTCAAATGAGGGAATGTGCCAGAAATGTCCCGTGTTCTCTGACCACAACTGTGCTCTCCTACTCATCAGAAAGAAGGAACTCAGCATCTGATTCACGTGCTCTGACTGCTCAGAGCTTTGGGAACCCATAAACATACTGAAACACTTTAATACAGTTCATACAATGTTAAAGAAAATGCAATTATGGCAAACATTTTAAATCAGTTTTGAGACTAAAAAACACATTTATTTTAGCCCTTAGCAATTTTAAGGAGTTTACATTGACTTCAAATCATAACTTTTTTCAGTAAAAACAGATCTTAATTTCCTATGATAGTAGAGCTTTTCTTAGGAAGCAAACTATGGAGCAGAGAACTGTATGATTTGCAAAGAAGCCATAAAGCAACTTAATTTCCACCCTGAGCTGAGGGAAGTGTTCAGAGTTATGCTATACAGGCTCAGAGTCAAATGCCCAAAGACAGAGCTGAAGCTAATGTAGTTGTACTCATACCCTACGCTGTTGAATTTCATCTTCAAACTATACACAGAAATATCAGCAAAAAATGCTCCCACAAATAAGCCCCTAGCTTTGTGGAAGACTGGAAACTGCCTGATCATGGTAATTACAGACCACACAGCGTGTCTTCATTCCCATTCAAAAGAGGGATTTATTAGCAAAGCGATCATGTTTCAATAAAGACAGAAAGAAATCCATTTCATGTTTTATGTCCTTCTTGTTGTTTTATGGCCAAAGGTCCTGTGAGGCAGGAATTTTTCATCCAGAAAAATAAAGCTGATGCAAGATAATTTGTCCTTCAGACAGGCATCCTCCTTCAGTCGTCTCTTGGAAACTTGCCTGAGTCACTGAGGCGACACACACTTTGGTTTGCCATAGGTCACATGTACAAACTGGGAATCTCATCCGCAGTTGTTTGAAGTTAATAGGATTTTTTTCTCCACTGGATGTTTGCTCAGGCCATGTTATAGAAGACACAAGTCTCCATGAGGGAAAGTTATTTCAGACTAGGGGAACTTGACTGGCCTTGCTGTTTCTCATTTTGAGAATCAAGGACAACATCCTGTGACCAGGCAAGTGTCCCTCACTCCCAAGCATGTAGTGACAGTACAATTTAACAATTTATGAATTCCACTTGAGTAAATCAGAGTGACTTCACTGCAGTCAATGAATGCACATGAGGACATGGAAACTTTCTGTATTTCTTTTCATATGCTTTGATAAATGCAATACAAGTGTCTGAGATGGGATTCATGTAAAATGACCTTGGCCATCTGCAAGTTAAAGCTTCTGTGATAGTAATGAGTTCACAGAACAGGATATGTAAATGCCTGCAAGAGGCTGATATGTCCAAGCTCCCCTTCAAGGTACAGAAGACCTAGTTGCTACCATCAGTGCCATCACCTAGAAAGTGATTCAGCTGAGTAGTCACTACTTCAGGATGAATTTACTTGTTTCCAAGGCTTCAGTGACTGTATTGATGAGATTGTCCCTGATTATGATGGGTGCTTAGCCTCCTGGCGCACATGGGCAATGATATATAGACACCAAAATACAGGTGTTTTGGCCCATGAGCTACTCCCATTCATAGTCTTAGCTAGTCTTCTTGGCTTTATCCCTAGTAAAGATAGAGAAGATTATCTTGGGTTTAACTCAATTTTTCTTCAAACCAGAGGGTTTAAATGCAAAACAAAACAAAACAGAGGTACCTCTACTAGTTATAAAGGAAACATAGACATGGCTTAGCTGTGACAACTGATTTTTGAAAAGCTACAGTTAGGTGAACTGCATCCTAATGGCAAATATTTATGGAAATTTTGAAAATTGGATGCCTCGGGGCAGGTAGAACTGAGAAAACAATGTCCTAATGGCAACAGCCTAGTAACTCCATGGGGCTGCTCTGTTACCAGTGTAATTTCTACTGTCAGCTGTCAACTTGTCTGCTTACTTGAAGCCAAGTTTCCTATGGCTCTGTCCCCTACTGTCAGCGAAGCCACGGGGCAATACAAAATGCTCTGGCATGGGTCAGGCTGGTATGTAGGACAGCTGTTGCATTGCCCCACCCCAGAGCCCAGCAAGGCACTTCTAAGATTTTCTCACTTTGAAAGAGCCTGGTCTTCATTGCCTCCCACTCATACCCTGCCAGCTGTCTTCTTCCGCGCTGCTTTTAGCCGCAGCAGTGATTCGTGTTGTGCGGTCAGCCAAATAGAGCACACACGTGCAGGGATCACCTGGGCAGAGCTGGCAGCTCTTGGCATCCAGAAGCCCAGTTACTGGTACATGTTTTTTGCTACTGATTTATCAATCTGCTTTCTCTCTCTCAGAGTCTGTGGTGTTTAGATAAACTTTATTTCCATGTATTATAATAGTGAAGCTTCCCCCTCCTCTGCTGCATTCTATAAAATAATCCATCTGATTCACAACACTCCTATGCTGTGCTATTTCTGGCACTTTAGGCTAAGTTTGGACAAAGTTACATGTGATCTACAAGCAAGAAAGGCAAGAAATAAATTCTGGTTTATATTTGACTTCATCAGTAAACAATGTATCAAAGATTTTATGGGAATATATAAACAACATGGTAATAATTTCTGATAGCAAAGAATTGTCTAGGATTTTAAGCACTGTCAGCAGTGCAGAAATATCCAGAAGGTGAATGTTAGGAATGAGTGTTATGCTTGCTCTCAAAGTCATTTTGAGGATTGTCAAAAAAAGTGAGCAACTTTGAGAGCAAGTACAAAAGCTGGTCCTGATATTCATCTGCTAGATATCCCTGTCATGCCAAGATTGTTTAAAACCATAGTGCTCAAATGTGCTCCATCAGAGTGGTGAAGCTACTGCTATAAGAAAGAACAGGATTTTGACTTGCTAAATTCTACACATCTTGGAGAAGTTCTGTCTCTCTCATGATAATAAATATTTATTCATTTCCTTTGATAACTAATATTAAAGGATATCTGATAACAAACATCAAAGAAAAAGCTTTCCGTTTCATAGTATGATGGAACATTATTTTTTATAGCTGTGTGTGAAAAGGCTGACATTAGACCTGTGACAATGAAAAATAATTGCTAAGGAATCAAGACATTCAAATGTCTCTTAAAAGGACTTGAGGAATGGTTCATCTGTTTAAAAGTTTGGTTTTTTTATTTTTCCCATTAAATGTATGTTTTTCTTTTTGTCTTCTGAGTCATTCATAACTTTTGCAAGTTATCTGTAGTTCTTTTCATAGAATCACAGAAGGACAGGGGTTGGCAGGGACCTCTGGAGACCATCTAGTCCAGCCCCCTGCTAGAGCAGGGTCACCCAGAGCAGGTGGCACAGGAACGTGTCCAGGCGGGTTTGAACATCTCCAGAGCAGGAGACCCCACACCTCTCTGGGCAGCCTGTGCCAGGGCTCTGTCACCCGCACAGGAAAGATGTTTTTCCTCATATCCAGACGGAACTTCCCATGTTCCAGCTTGTGCCCATTGGCCCTTGTTCTGTCATTGGACACCACGGAAAAGAGTCTGGCCCCATACTCTTGACACCCCCCTTTGAGATATTTATAAGCAAGGATGAGATCCCCTCTCCTCCTTCTCTTCTCCAGGCTAAACAGCCTAGGTCTCTCAGCCTGTCCTCGTAAGAGAGATGGTACAGTCCCCTCATCATCTTAGTAACCCTCCACTGGACTGTCTCCAGTAGCTCCCCGTCTCTCTTGAACTGGGGAGCCCAGACCTGGACACAGGACTGCAGATGGGGCCTCACCAGGGCAGAGCAGAGGGGGAGGATCTTGTTAGAGGTGGCTTTGTTGGATATTAACAATGGGACAACTTAAAATAAGAGGCCAAATTCATCCCATTCCCACTCTGTGTAGCCAGGTTTTACTCGGATACTTCTACTTCGCACTTTTGCTTTCACACCTTCTCCTCCATAGCTGATAGTAACAGTAGGAACACAACCATAGGCTCCAATCCCTCACAGAAGTCCTGTGAGACAGACCTTGGGATAACGGGCTTCTAATGCCTTGTCTGTGGAAATTATTTTACAGTTGCTGCCATTTATGGAGCATGAACAGTTGGGGCATCAGTTCTTATATCAAAATGCAGAATTAGCAAAGCATGAAATATCTTACAACTAGCAAGGGTGATGGTGGTTACCACATGTAACAAGGGATCTCATACTTAAACACACCAATACATACCATGGCACACAAAAGTACAAAGAAATTATGAACTGAACTGCTTTCGAAATGGTGGTTTGCATGAGTCCAGCTGAGTGGTAAACAAGAGTTTGTCCCTTCCCCTGGAGCTGGCTTAGTTATGCTTCTACATAGTTCTGTGGAGGACAGGTGTCCAGATTTACCAGTATTTCTTCTGCCCTTCCTGTGATTTGCCATTTCTGCTTCTGCCCCAGTAACAGGAATAAAAGGTCCTATGGAAGTGGCTTTTGTGGTGTGTAGCCAGGTCATGCTGTGCAGGTGAGCTCAGGGACCCGCACCCTTCCTAGCCTGAATAATACTCCTTCTCTCCTGGTACTCCCAAAAGCACAAGTAGGATCCAACCCATCCTACCCTGAGTAGAGAAAAGCCTGTGAAATACTACTGGGTGTTGAATTCCAGCAGGATACACTTCAGATGTGAATGAATGCCATCTCACTGCCGTGTGAAAAGTACTCTTCAAGGACTTGCCAGGAATTGGCCTTTTATTGCCAAGTTTTTATTTACACTTTTCAGGGGCAATGTACATAAATGCTACTACCCTTCACTAGGCAACTTGCAGCTAAACTGTTAGGAGTAGGAACATTTCAGTGAAAGCTTGTATTTTTCTTCAGCTCGCTTAAAAGGGATGAAGGCCTGGAGCAGAGGGAAAAGCAGTTTCCTATTGATGATGATAATGATAAGCCATTATCGCTGATGAGCTCAGTGTGGAGCTGGAGCGAAGGGGCTTGGCTGCTCATCAGACTGAAGGTGCAAGGCATTAAAGGGGATTAAACCGGCACAGTCTCTGCCAGCCTAATCCACTTGGCACCAATGAGCTGTAGGGAGGCCTGGATGCTTTGTGCTTATGGCATTTATAAGGAGGCTTAAAAGAAGTAGTCAGTTTAGTTGCCATGGAGGCTTTTGGTGGTAATTGACTTTTGTGATCCTTCCTCCCCCCACCCCCCCCTTCTCTTTTTTGTAATTGTTGATTAGAAACTGTGCTCCACTACACTTTAATGCCCAGAAAACATAGGAAGCCTTTATTTCACAGTAAAAATCAGAGATTTAGGGCTTCGTTAGGCAATGGAAACACTCTGTGAAATTATCTGTCACTGAGATTGAATCCCCATACCCTTTCCAGCATCCAGAATGAACTATCCCATAAACTCGGGAAGGCAGCTTTCAGTGGTGGTAAATGTCATATAAGGAGAAGAGAAAGGAGAAGAGAGCAAGAGAAAATAGTGTCTTCTACAGTGAATTTGTTACTGATGGAGATAATTTTGTTCTGAACATGGCTGATCCACTTCAGATGGCTTCCAATCCCAGTCACATGCTGGAGACAATAATGAAAAGCTGCTTCTGTCTAAAAGGGAAAAGAAAACATTACTCTGTATAATCTATGGATAAAGACAGTCTCCTCCCAGAAAAGGCCAGTGGAACAGCCTAACTTTAGGTGTTCTTACTTACGTGTGGAAGAACTATTCCTGTCCATTGACTGAAATAAGTGGAGAGAGTTTACATTGCTGTCACCAGTAAGGACACACCCAGCAGTGTCTCCAGGGAGAAACATAAAAGCAGATTTTTCTTTTTCATCCGCAATCATTAGTGAAATATATGTAATGTTCTATTGTATCTATTGAATGTTCTAATGTTCTAATGTATCTATTGAACAGCAATTGTCTGCAAACAAAAGGATAAATTTTTTTGGAGCACTAGATATTTGGTTGTTATTTTTTTCTTTGTTACTTCAATGCATAAACTTAAAGGGTGACATAGTTCAGACTGAGTTCAGCACATATGACATGTGTGTTATTCCCTTAATTAAGCTGTTGCAAAAAACTGAAATCACAGTGCCAGCAGGGATGGGCCTGAAGTAGCAGAGTGTTTACTAAAAGGTAATTTTTAGGGATTACTGAAGTCTTTTCCTCTTTTCACTTTTACTTCTGACCTTTTCTGTCTGAACAGGGTTTTCTGATTAAGTTTTTGAAAGATGTAACACAAAACCAGTACCTACTCCTTTGGAACTAGAAACTGGATATATTTATTTGTAAGCTGAAGAGAAAAGAGAATGACAACATAAAAACCCTACTAAACAAACAAAAATCCAGAGGCAGTATTTTTAAGAGGCAAAGCCATTTGAAACGCTTTCATTTTTCTTTGCTTTTGGAGTAACCACTGTGGATGTGAAGATAAGAGATCATTAGGCCTGCATCACTATGTGGTATAAGGGCTGCTCTTCTGTAGCACATCAAGCATGCAATAACCCAACCGAAATTCTCACAGAGGTTAAACAATAGCCTCCTGTTTGTAGCTGCCTCCGGTTCATTTAGTAGAAAATGTATAACCCAAGTTTTATCAGATTCAGCTATAAAGACGAGGTGCTCAATATTTCCTGTGCTAAGTGGAGTCCTTTGATCCATTATCCTGCTAATTACCAATGGGGTTGACCTCTTCCTGGATTTAACTGCTCTTGCCCATTTTTTTCTGGCTCCCTGTATTTGCTTAATTAGACACAGCCATGAATGCTCCCACAGTTCAAGTCACCTCGAAGCACTTTTGCTTGTTTGTGCAGACCCTCCACCCTCTGAGTAGAGAGTCAGACTTGCTCAAGGACTGGATTCAAAGGCTAGGGAAGTCAAGGGGAGACTCTAAGTCAGAGGGCCAGGCCCTAGCACAGTAAATAAAACCCAGCATGAGTCCACAGAGTGTAACTGGAGCCAGGCCAATTTTTATAAGCAGAGAATTTGCCCCAAAAGTTTACATTCTAATCTTCAATTCATAGTGGCATGGTCTATGCAATGGTCGTGAGAAAATCTGAATTCAGTCCTGTCTGAGCACTGTGTATGACATGCTAAGGATGAAAATGTTTCACTGTCTTTGAAAACGTTTCATTGTCTTTGCATGATGCATGTGTGAAACTTTGTTAGAGACCCTATTTTTCAGAATATTTATTGCTACTTTTTAATGATTTGTAGACTTGTAGACAGATGATCTGGAAGAGACACTGAAAGGTATTGTAATCACAGCTCCAACCCCAAAGAATGTGCCTGTGTCATTTCTGACACGTATTTATGTACCCTACTTTTAAAACCATGATAGAAACTCCCTTCTCCTTTAGCAATCTATTTCTGTGTTTCCTTGTGCTAACAGTTAGATATTTCCCCGCCCCGCCCCCCCTTATGTCTGTGTCTCCACAGCCGCAATATAGGCCCATTATCTGTTACCTTCCCATTGGATAGGGATAATGATTTATTCCTTTCTTTTTTTGAGATATCCTGTTACATGTTTGAAAATGGTTATCATGTCTTTCTATATTCTTCTATTCCTAGACTAAACAAACTTCTCTAAGTCATCTTTTTTTTTCTATCATCTACTCTGGCAGTGTGGAGGATGAGCTTGTAGGAACTTAGTGGCACAGAGCTTGGGTTAGACCAAATCACTGAAGTTAATGTGAAGGCCCTGTCATCTACAAGAAGCAGAAGGAGCTGCTCCTCTTCACAGTGTTCAAAGTCTACAAAAACCTATAGCCTGTCTCAACAGGCCACTGCCTGGACAGCTGAATTTGCTGATAGTTCACAGGGGATCCACACTGCTTTCTCCTCCTAATTTCATTAGGGCCCTGAGCATGCTGAGGGGTGTAGGAAGGCAAAATCCCTTGTAGAAACACTGTAATGAGTTTGCACACTCTTAAGCAAGGTGCATTAATGGGGAGGACTATACAGGCAGTGACTCTTTTAATGCTCACCCACACTGAAGGACCAGAGAGAGATGGAATAGGTGTCTTTCTTCCATGGGGATGCACCCATGCAGGTCAGTCCTGTGACCAGGAATTAGATGGATTGTGTCATTTTAAAGGTGGACCATGAGAAACTGTTCTCCATTTGCATTCCGGAAATGAAGATCTGAGATAGACCTGTTGTGGCTAAACCTAAATTTGAGAAGTGGAGAGGAAGGAAGCAGAAGACAGGGAATGGAAGGAGAGGGTAGAAAAAGCAGAATGCCTCTTATGACATTTTATTTTATTCATGATTATGTCCTAGATCTGTTTAAACACAGTTAGGATGAGTATTTTCCTTTGAGAATGAGGCACAGACTATATGTTATAAAATATGTGTTCTTCCTTTATTAAAGATAATGTTATTTTTTCATTATCGGGCTTTCTTGGTGCTTGCAAAATTAGGTGTGACCATTCAGTCCACCTATTCAGTCCAGTTTTGTGTGTGAATTTATGCTAGAGAAAAATTTTCTCAAAGCTTGGGATATATCAAAGGCATTGTTTGAGATAGCCACATTGCTGAGGGTTAAAAATTGAGTGTTTTAACATCTTCAAAGTATTCCTGGTTTATTCTGTCTCAGCAATATCTCAGACTGGAAACGTGGTAAGTTAATAATCGGCCTCAGTCAGAATTTGGGTTTTTTTCTTCTGACTGCGGTGCAAAGATTATTTCAAATGTATTACTCTGTTTATTCAGATTTTTGAGAATCTATGTGGTTTCTCACATCATGTGGTAGCTATTTCTTTAGAAACCTACACCTCCTTTTGTGAGCTTTCCAAAATCTGTAAAAAATTGCTGGAAAACAAAAAGCATACATATGATTTTACTGTATGACTATCAAATGCCCTGAAATACATGCTAAGATGTGGGATTCAGCAGATGACTCACTTCCACAAGCAACTCCTACATACACATCTTTTTTCATCTATAGATCCCAGTGTTTATAAATACAAGATATTCCCTTATGGTTCTTCCTGTATATTTTTTTTCTTAATTTTCACTTCAGAGATGGAGTGTGTCATCATCCGTGTGTTACCAACACACAGACAAATACTAGGCAAATTCCAAAGCTCTGCAGTGCAAATGTAGGTACGGCCTCTGTGTTGCCCTGTCTCCAGAAACCTTCCTGTTCTCAGGAATTTTGAATCTCAGACATTGACAACCTTCAGAAGATTTCAGAGACTGTAGCATACGCTTATCATCAAACTCTTAATTAAAGTGTGCTATGGCTCATGGAAGAGATACAGAAGACTTACAGTGGTTCACAAGCACCCCATGAAATCACTAGACAGATGGTGTTTTCCTCTGCTAGTCATGAGTTGATGAAAACTAGTTGCCTTTACTTCTTATTAAAAAAAAAGAAAAAAAAAAAAGAAAAAAAAAGAAAAAAAAAAGAAAAAAAAAAAGAAAAAAGAAAAGCTATTTTGCACTTTCAAAGTACAGTTCACCAGAGTGTGTCATTAATGCTTCAGCTAGCTTAGGGAAGAGGTGAAATTTTTATTTTTTCATGGATAAGAAAACTAATATGGAGAGTTGAGAGAGATGGTAACTGGATCCAGGCTACTCTGAGAAGAAATGACACTGCTAAACTGGAGTTAGGGCTTCTGGTACCATAACTCATCCCTGATCAGTATGCAACAGAGACTGCCTTCAGTCCTGCCACTGCATTGCCTTCCTTGCATGAAACAACAGTCGATGCCTACGTTGTGCCCCTTGTTTACTGTTACTGTGGACAATCTGTAGCTAAAATTATGCTGCAATTAAAATCTGCTCCTCCTAGGAGCATTCCGAAGGTGCTAAAGCACACTGAACTCTAGATCAACAGTTGCCAATGAGAGAAAAAGACATTATCTGACTGTCATTTATTTTCTGTGTCACCTGGCCAGCACACTGGTTTAAATGAGGGTCTACCCGCTGACCCTTTCTTTGGCAGAGCACCCGTATAATTTGCACATTAAGTGCCCACACTCTCAGCATCAGAATGGTGGGAGGAACATGCAACATGCCTCTTTCTTCCTTTCCATAATGTGCTGATGAGATATTGCATAGTTTGCAGGCATCTGTCCTGCTCCTGATCAGGGAAAGTCAAGTAATTTTCAACTGGTCATTCTAGCAATGTGCATTCTCCCAGATTAAGCTTCTCATAAGCTTTGGCTGAAGTTTCTTAACATTTCTATCACTAAAACAAAAGTAATGTTAGCATACTGGCAAACATCTGAATATTTCTGTTTCCCAGATGATAGGAATTTCTTTTGAAAATGATAAATCATTGTTTATTGCTACAGAATTTTGTAGAGAACGATAACAATAATGACTGACCTTAGAGACACATCTTGTCAGGACTGACATTCCCAGCAGTACTGTTGTGTCCCCTCTATTTATCTTTTCATTTACTCTAAATTTTATTTCTCAAAATAGCATATGACGAAAAACACTCATTAGGTTCTCTATTTAGCTGAAAGCATTTGGGCAGCTGGCTCACTTTTTCTTTCCCAGATAACATCTTTGCTTTTCTGTTGTGTTCAGTGGGGGTGTAACATGAAAACATATCCATGGTATGTATTGGCATGCAGATGAATAATTTAAATATAGGCCTAACTATTCTTGCCCTAACCAAGCAAATGCCTTGAATATAACTATATTCAGATGCTTCAAAGTGCTGTACTTACATAAAAAAAATCTCATCTCTTTACTAAAGGCTTATAAGCAAAAAGGTGATTGAATGTGCTTGCAGGTCTCCACTGGGAAAAAAGTGGGATAGGCAGCTGTCATCATGCTGTTCTGGCAGCAGAGACCACAGAATCTATCCAAGATTCAGAATGTAACTCTTTTTTCTTTTTTTTTTTTTTTTTTCCCCAGAAGATATAATAAGAGTTTCTAATATTGGAAAAGCTATTACAAACATCCTTTTAAAAATAAAAATACACCAAAACCAAACCAAAACCAAAAATGAGATTCCCTTTTCCTGCTTGCTGGGAAATCTAGGTGATGAAAAAGAACTGAAGTAGCTGAGTTTTCAAAAAAAATATTAATCTTGTTAGTAATACTAGAACATAGCAAGCTTTTCTTCTGATTAGAATGTTACAGTCAGCATCCAAGATCTGTTTAGGAAAAGATCCAGTGATTAAAATGTGGGAACAGAGTTAGCACATTGTGTAAAAAAGTAGAATTACATTTCCTGTGGCAAAGATACCTGAGGACCAAGTTACGCCAAATCTTTACCAATCACAGTTCTAACAAATGCACAGGTGTCTGTGGTCCTGTCAGGTGCACACGAGTCAGACAGGAGAACAAGACAACTCATTTTTTGTTGTTGTGATTTTTTTGTTGTTTATTTTGGTTTTGTTGGGTTTTTTTTATTATTATTTTGCGTCTATGTGTCATTGCACATGTGAGGGACTTCAAGCTGAAAGGAAATGTTTGAAGATCCTTATGCTGCTAATATTAAACCATCCCTGGAATTTTCAAACAGCAGAGACAGCAGTCTCCTAATTGCAGAGTCCTAGACCTGCGAAGGGCAAATGCTGAGTGAGAGCTCTTCAGGACAGATAAGGAGGCACGGAGCTAAGTCAGCAGTGAAAGTGAGCACCGCTTGGTTATTTTCAGCTGTGAAAACAATAAAGCCACAATGATTAACACTACTCACAGAGTTAAGAATGATCATGAATGGAATGAATGAGGTGTAGCAGAGGAAAAAATACTTGGAAAAAAATGTTTACTTTATATTTGATATTCTAAACCCAAGATTTGGAAAAGCAAGAAAGAGAAAATCCTTTTCTTTAAAAAAAAAAAAAAAACAAAAAAAACCAAAACAAACCTAACACCAGCTAGCCTCAGGGAGAACACAGTTAAGAAAGAAAAATGGAAATGTAAAAAAGGGGGGGGGGGGGGGGGAAAAGGATGAGAGAAAAAGCATGAACATAAATTAGAATCTAGTCATTGTAGGAATGTGCCAAGAGAAACAAAAACAGGTGAGTGAGTTTAAAGAGTTTGTCAGTGTGCTTATGAACAATAAGACGGCTTTGAATTATTTCTAATTATATCTAGAATAAAAGAAACCCTAATAGCAGGGGGAGTGTTCTGCAACGGAAGGGGTGAATTTACCAGTAAGAGAGAAACAGTAGTTGTGCTCAGAATACGTATATTTATGTTGACTAAATAAAGCAATCCTGGACAGGCTTTCTTAGAGCTTTCCTTAGCCCTGAGAAGAGGGAGTATTAAAACTGATAGATTCTCCTTCATCTCACTAGTATGAATTGCATTGGCTTATGAATTTTAATATCTGAAAAGAAGTGAAGTTTCAGCCATATGAATTATTCTACATGAAAAATCAGCTAAATAAATTTGTGTAATCAAAATATTTAAGGACATTGCTGTTATTCCCAAATAAAGGAGAGGTCTACAATTAACACAAAAATAGTGCAAAAAAAATAGAGGTAGCAAATATGTTAAGGTTTTTTAAATTTCTTTACTGAAATTAGAATTTTTCATTTTACTCTAAGACTTGCATGAAACAGTGTTATTTTTTGGAATTGTGCAGGTAAGTGAAAAGCTTTCCAGCTTTGATGGTTAACAACTGAGCATTTAAGAGACCGGAAATGTGGTAGATTGAGAACTGGCTGGATGGCAGAGC
>KL265394.1:0-23645 GCA_000699545.1 Podiceps cristatus
TCAGGTGTGTGCTGAAGCGTCTGCGCAGCTAGAGCCTGCAGTCCTGCTGTCCGTCCTGCCCGCGGGCCAGGGCTCCGGCTGAGCAGTCGCCTGCCTTCCCCTCATGCCTCTCCTGCGGAGGAGATGCGGTCAGCAGCCTTCTGTGCCTGGCAGGCTTGGGAGGAGATGGGGGGCTTCGTCGTAGCCGTGACTATGCTTAAAAATATTTAACTGCTGTATCTGAATTGCCACCCAGCTGGCCAGATGGGTGTCAGTGCAAAAGGCGGCCTTCCGTTAGCTGCCGGGCTCTGGAAGTCCAGTGCACAGAGCGCACGCAGAATTAAGTCCTGATCGCAAAGATGAGAACAGTTTGCCTTTATTTTTCATCTGGGGGGCATATAAAGTGGCCTGCTGTCAGGCAGAGGAAATGAAGGAGGGATGAGACAGACAACTGGAAGTGCAGGTGGTTTTACTGCTTTTGTGATGAAACTGTCGTCTGCCTTTGATTCCTTCAAGGGGAGCACGCAGTACGGCAAGCCCCTACTTTATTTCAGTGCTTGCGAGGGCAAAATGTGTTTCATTAAAATGAGCTTCTAAATGTGTTTCATTAAAATAAGATTTTGAAAAATATTTAGATGATGACGACTAGGTTCTCAAAGATAGTTTAAAGAAACGTGCATAGCGTTCTGTGAACAGATAAAATGTCATCTGTAATTCTTTGGATATATTGCCTGTAATATGCACTGTCAGCCTCTGTTTAAAGCGTTATCAGTAAAGCATATAGCATAAAATTGTTATCAGTAACAGAACATCGTTCTAAAATGGCTTTGCCTGTTGAATGAAAGGCAGGACCAGAAATAGATAGTATTTAACTGTGCAGCTGCTTTTAATGGAGATGTGCGAGCAAAACTTACATAATGAATGTTCCTCAAATTTTGTTGGGCTGTCTCTAACTTTTTCTAAGGGAACATATTTATAGAAGTTGTAGAGCAGATAAACCTAAAGGCTCAGGATTCCACTTTAAGTGGTTCCATAGGTTGAAAGGCTACTGATGTCTCATGGAGTAGAGAATTCCCATATAAACAGTCTGTGACCAGTTCAGTCTGAGATACTGGATAGAGGAGGCAAACCTGAGGTGCATTGAGGAGGGGAGCCGTTTATGTACACATACAACACAGATAAAGGTGCTTTGCTGTCACAACCTTTTTGCTGGGTTTTCTCTATGTGTGCTTAGTCAAGTAATTTGAATTTTCGATTTATTAGTAACTTGTCTGGCCTGTACACCCTAGTTATTCAGTGTGTTACTATTGCTTGAAGTACAGCAAAATGCAGAAGAAAAAGTCTGACCCTAAGAATTTTTGCATGTGATGAGGAAAAACACAATAGAGGAGAGTAATAAAAGAATATTTGTCTAAGGACAGCAAGTGGTCTCAGCACGCAAACAACTTAACCCTTGTCAGATTAGTTTGTAAGATAGGGATATAAGCCTAGTGATATCCATATACTGAAATCCTGTGTAAATACCAAGGTTTCAAAGCAGCCTGGCTGTTCGGGCAATAAATCTGTCTGGAACATCTTGTTTTGGTCTGTAATAGCTCAGACAACGAGTAGAACTGGAGTTTGCTGGCAGCAGCTGAGGACAGGGTCCGTTGAAACTAATGACACATGGTTAATTAATGCCAGGTCTGTGCACTGATTCCAGTCCATCACACCAGCCCATAGGTGTGTTTATATTCAGATGCATTTACTCTTTGGAACTGTTTTCTCTGGATAGGATCATTGCCTGTGGGAGCTCGCGATGTACCTCTCGGTACCCACTTATGCCACGTTCCAAGGACGAAGGAAAGCTGTGCGTCAGGGTCCTCACCAGGCTGTTTCCACACTGAAGGAAAATGATGGGTAGTGGAAACCCAAAAGCGCATGTGTTGTTAAAACAAAATCAGATTTCATGAGGGTATTGGCTAAATACCTACAGACATGTTTCTTCAAACCAACCAACCAACCCACTGGGGTGAGTGTTGCAAAAAGATGATGTGAAGCGGTAGGAGAAGGGTTAGGGCTGCAATCTACAGCGGGAAGCCCCAAATACAGGCATCAGGAACTAGGTTATTGCAGCATCCAAAAGAAGAACAGTGAGTTTTTAGGGTCACCACGGGTAAGAGCCCTTTGAGGCATGGCACTGGTTACATGGAAAGAATCAAACAGGCAGGCTGAGGGTTATCTGGTGAAGTAGTGAGCTCCTGTTTCAGCCTGAGGAGATCATGTCTGATAATGTCCCTGCTGAGCTGGGAGGCGTCTTCGTCGGTGGAAATGACGAGAGGGGGTGAACAACCCTCAGCATCACCTGTCTTTGCCTTCGGTAACAGATGCTAATGCTCAGCATCTGGGTGCATAGAGGGAGGCGTAACTCACGCTTTTGCCTCCCAAAGTGATTCCAGCCAACTGTCTGTCATTATCAATACAGCTGTCGCACTGATCCTTGTGGGCGAGAGCTAATGGTGGGTGTTCGTTTACTTTATGGAACTTGTGGGGGTTTTATTGCTATGTTATTTTTTATAAAGAAACTACTCAACAATTCCCTTTATAGCCAAGCAGCACATTAGTGCATAGAGTAATAGTGCAAACAAATCCTTCTAGGAGGCAGAGGAAAGCAATGCTGCTTTTTTCTAGGAATTTAGCAGCATCCAGTAATCACAGTGATATATGCTAGGTTCAGACGTTCTCCCAAGGAGAGGAGGCAAGGGAATAATAACAGATGCTAGGCTGGGTATCGGTCTCCTGTGATAATAAAAACAACATTGAAGGTTTCAAGCAGGGAAGGCCTAAACGCAGAAAGTGTTGGAAGATCTGGTTGAAGATTAGTCTTAAACCTCACGTGGGGGAAAGGGAGGTGAAGTCTTTTCCATAAATCATCCGGATACTTAATTTGATATCAAACATGAACCTTAACATGTGTCATATAATCTGGTTTAATACACATGGGTGGTATTAAAATACTGTGAGCCAAGGACTGTGCTGATTTACACAAGTCTGAGCAAGTCCTTTACAAGGCAGAAAACGTACCTTAATTTAGAGTGCTTTCATTTAGAGATAGAACTCAGGATGTTTTTAGCAATTCTAGTACTTTTCCTCACTAAGGGGCTGATCCAGTGCCTGTTGGTGTGGTTGGAAAGATTCCCATTTCTTCACAAAGGGAGATTCATCCCCTGAGACGTGGGTGGTTATCTGAGGTACGGTGATTAGGCAGAGAGAGGAACACTGCCGGAGCACCTGTGACCCTGAATCCAAACCCAGAGCTGCTTCGGATTGGAGCGTAAAGCTTGTGCGAGCCTCTCTCTTTTAATTTGTTTTATTTATGACTTGTACCTCTTAGAGGGCTGGCCGTTTCAGACCAGATATGGAGTCTTTGGTTTTGAGCGGGCAGAAATAGTTTGCGTTTGGAGTAAGCACACCAGTGATGATGTAGCTTTGTGGCCAGTACCAAAACTCACCCGTTTGAGCAGACCGCTGCCGTCGAATGGGGCTCCCTCGGTCGGGATTATCAGCCTCGCTTCTCCCACTCGTGCACTCAGGGCGGGCTCCGGGCTCTGCTTCACCAGCATGTTGTTAGTCGCCACTGAGAGTACGCCCAAAAGATACCGGTAACTGTGCAGTGGGCTTAATAGGTTGACAGGGAACGAAAATGCCCAACAAAAACCGGTAAAGGCGGCGGGCTAATTTCTTGAAAGACAAGTCAGCAGCAAAGTATGATTTGAACCCTCAGCTACCAGGCAAGCCTTAACAAAGCAAGCAGAGTAACTGAATGTGTACAGAGAGTCCATTTTTGTCTAATGAAATTTATACCTGTTTCGGTGCAGTAATTTTGGTATCATTATCCATGATTTATACGGTGTGGGTTAGGTCGTACTCTAGTCCATTGTGAGGTGTGGTGTTTGGGGGGGGTTCCAGTCAAATAGTTCAAAAGTATGTTGGGTCAGTTAAACAAATAGATAGGCAAGAAGACATGAGAAACTTCTGAGACTGAGTGAAAGAGGAGGATTCAATCTACAAAATTTTCTGAAGCACCAAATGCATGTAAAATATTTGTGAAGATATATCAGTTCATAAAATAGTATCTGTAACAGGTTAAGAATGAAGTGAAATCAAGGAACAGAGGAACTGCAGGAATCCCTGCAGGAAGGGAATTGCTAGCTGCAGATGAATTTAGGAATTTTCAAGCTGCCCTGCTCCAGTCAAAGGACAGAAATAAACTTTTTTTATACTCTGACATTTTACAGAATTCCTACAGGAATGCTCATTTAAACAAACAAACAAAAAAGATGATTCTGGCACGCTAGAAACATTTTAATCTGACCTGTGAGAAAAGATTCCTGAAGGAAGCTGGAAATGACAAAGAACTTAATTTAAATGCAGGAAAATTCTGAACTTCTGTGACCGAGGCACAGGGAACTCAACACTTTTAAAAACCATTTCTGCGTTACAAATATGGATGATTTATTGCCATTGTTAGATGTAAGGAAGCTTTAATCTTCTGGGATACAAGATCAGTATTTCTGATTAATCAAGACAAATACATAAAAAGTAAGGTTTTATCTGTACAATGTACTTGATCAACACCATCTTTGCCCTGTTTGAAGCTTAATTTTTTTATTTTACTTGTTGCACCTTGGAATTATTTCAATCCTTTGTACAATTTTCTGGTGGCACTGGGAAGGCTCTGTTTCCCAAGCGTTAATTGTAGCGAATAATTTGTCTTGTGACGGGATATGATCCAACACTTAACCGAAGGAAGGGGCACAATGTCATTGAATTTAGCTCCAACTGAATCAGGCTCAAGGTGTTGCAAAATTGAACCTTCAACAAGCACTTCACGGTGGCTTTGAACTGGGAGAAGCGTGAGAGCTGTATTCTGATATCTCTTCTCTGGCAGAACAATTTTCTTTACGCCACAAAAAGTGACTTTAATGGGACTTTCCATCAAGTGAGGTATTAACATCAAGATTATAACAATGTCTCAGAAATTCAATCAAATTTTACACACAAAACAAGGGGATTTTCAGAGTTATAACCAAGACTTTAGTTGTTCTACAAAAGGGATTGGAACTGCTTTAATCATATCACTTATTGTTGCAGGGAGTCTCGCAAACATCGTTCACGGGACTTATGGGGTAGTAACTTAGTGTGGTTCCAAAAGGCCTGAGCGGTAGCATTTGGGTATAGCTAATCTTTCATGGTTTCTCTCTGTTTTCATTGAAGCAGTAACAAAAATAACTGTATTGTACTTAGCTGGAAGGTCACTGCCTCAAATAGCTGATTAAACAGTCAGTGTTTTCCATCAAAGGGACTGAAGATTAAAATGTCAGAATATGAGCATAATATATTAGGACACATTAATTTTATAAAATTTATTTCTTTAGAGTTAGTAAAAAATAGGAGGAATTACAAGTTCTCAAAAGCAGAAGAGAACATTCATGTAGTAGATTGACCTTTGAAGCAACATTGATGATTTAAAACGGATATAGGATGCATGGCTTCCTCAGTTGAAGGAGAAATATGACCTTTTTACTTGGCTCTACGGCTCTTTCATTCAGCATGGTGTGCTGCCTGCTCTCTTCTTCTGTCTGCATTCTTTGTATCCTGTCCAGAAGATGTACAATCTCATTCTCTTCTCAAATTCCTTCTCAAATACTCTATTCAGCATTACCATACGTAACTCCCCTCTAAATCGGTTTACCTGAGTGGCTTTTCAGACACCTGTTTTGGAGGGCTGGGACATATACGTGCATTTTTGGTTTAGAGACTTGAATTTTTCTGAACACACTTAATGCTTTTCCTTATCTGCAAACAAAGCAATCATTAACGCACAGCAAGACTTTGATGATAGCACAGAAAATACAAAACTTTATGAAAAGTAGATTGAGAAGTCATCAGTATATTCAAAACTTACATGGAAGTTCGTTCTTTTTAATAGAAGATTTGTAGTTCACATTATTTCCAATACCTCTAATTTGGCTTCTGAGAGGTGTTTTTCGTTCTGGGAGGAGTCTTAAACTCTTTTAGTAATTATTGTCCTTATTATATGACGCTCAGCAACTGCTGACATCTTATGTAGTGAAGATTATATATGAATATGAAATTACATGATACCTAACAGTTGTAATTAAGGCTCAGTATTTTTTTCCACTTCCATCCTGCAGTTGAACATAAAAAGAAAAAATACAGTGCTGAAGGCGTTCTATTTTACGGTGGCAGTTAGAGAACAGCGAACCTTGCAAATTCCCTTTCAAGGCATGAGAAGAATCAGCAGCAGTGATAGCCTGGTTGCCAAAATGTCTGCTCAGACACCGGCGTTGGATTCTTACGCTGATTGTGTGCCCAGGTAAGTCTGTTTGGAGCAGTAATTCTTATTTTTTGTGAGTGTAAACATCTGGAGAGACAGATCCACTGGATAATATTTTGACAGCCCTAGAACTGATCTCATTGGTGACAGAATTTATCTTATCTGGGTGATTAATTACACTGAAATAGAAAAATATTAAATACTATTGATTGAGGGAGCTAAAACATCTATGTAGTAAAAGTACAGGTTGATCTCATTTGAGCTGACTATCACGGATTTGTTACAGAGTAACTTGCACAGGAGTTTGATTTGTATAGAAATTCTGTATTTTCCTGATTGTGCAAATGAGCAATTCTAAATATATACTGCGTTTCTTGTATTTCAAAAGGAATAAGCATGCACTTAATGTAACGCACGTGCTCAGTTGACCATGTACTTCAGTTGACCATAATTTTTAGCAGTCAGAAATATTGCTCAGAAATCCTTTATTTCAATTTAATACAAACAAAAAATGTAGGATTATTTTTGTATAGATTTTTATTGCTTACTTTTTTGAGTCAATATGAATAGGCTTGCATTCTCAGGCATTCTTAAATCAGTATCTTCCTTTACTGCACATTTTCCAGGGATATGCTAGAACTGTTCATATACTTTAAGTTTTTATGTGTAAAAACTGCTACAAACACAGACACTTGTACAAAGAGAATAATGCACAATTTGGGGAGTCATACTGTAGAAGTCATTCAAAAATGTGGGTAATTTTTGAAAAAAAAATACAGGATTTGCTAAAGATTAAAAAAAGTTACTCTGGAGGTGTAAATCATAGGAAGGAGGAACAGAGGAATTGCTGCTTGTGGATTTTTTCCCTTAATTTGTATTCACAGTGTTGAAATACTTAGCAAGCATAAAATCTAGGTAACTCAGAAATTTTATAGCAGAGTAGTAATCTCACTGAATTTTTTAAGTGTTTCTTACTAATACTGAAATTAAGGCATCTAAATGTTGACTTAGTAAAATCCTGCATACAGCATTTTAACTGAGATAATACATGCTAAATACAAATCTAAAAAAAATAGTTTAATAGTTTTTGTTACACATAATCAAAATTTCCCCCTCTAATTATACTCTTGAACAATTCTCTTCTTGTATTTGCTTTAATGGTTGGTAGTTAGAGAGATTTAGATTTGTTATTTATACTCATCGCTGGTGGAATTTCTATTTTCCTTAACATTATCATGTAGTGGGCATATTGTCAATTTACTGGAACTTAAAATATGACCTGTGGTTCATGTCCCAGTGTTGCTTCTTTTGCTCGAGGCACGAGGCCGAGGACTGGAAAGGCCTCAGCCGGGGGAGGGACCCATGGCTATGCTGGTCTGGACAAATGGCTTGTACTTCTTCCTGCTGCTCTTATTTAACTTGAAAAAATGTGAGCAATAGCACTTACCTATCTCAAACTTTTTCTAATAGCACTGTGTTAGAACATTAATTAAAAAAAAATGCAGCCTTTAATCCACTTGGCGATCCCTTTGGCTGCTGGGCGCCGCTGCGGACAGCAGCTCTGCGGGCAGGGCTTTGCCGTGAAGCCTTCCTCTGTGTGCGTTATCCCAAAGCACAAACCAGGCTTTGCGGAGTCATCCATCGGCCCTTACAGAGAACTCGCATCACAGCACAGAGCACTAAAATAATAATCTTTTCTCTAAACTTGGTAGGGCAGTAAAAAATATTCTTCCCGTAGTTGCTTCTGCGTTGGGGGTGTTTGCAGATTTGGAACAAAAAGCTTCTTTAGGATTTGATCCAAACAGGTAACAGATTATGTTGCTTAAAAAAAACCAAACCCATTTATAACAGTTGCCAAGTTTGAGAAAGAGCCCAGTTAAACCTATTTAAGTCCTCTCTCATATATCATTAGAGATTTCCCATTCAAAATCTCTCCATTAATGTTATTTATGGACCATTCAAAGTAATATTATTTTATGTTGGGGGGAAATAAAACTTTGGGGATTAAATATTTTACTTGTCAGTGTTCGTTCCAGTAAATGTATTTTTCCCTAGCTAAATCCTAGAGTTCTTAAGATAATAGCTTGCACTTGTAAATACTTGTATCTGTGACCCTGATCTCTCATTTCTCATCAGAAATTAAATAATTATGTTTCACAAACGGGTCAGCCAGCCAACCTTTGCTACACTGTCCCACCAGTTCTGTTTCAGTTTTGCTGTAACCCAAGGCTGACATTTTGTAGTAAAATCAAGAACAGAGCTACGAAGAATTGACTCCTGCCGAGATAAATTTGGTTCAGTTAGATGGCAGCCACACTTGGTCCGTGGGTGGACTGGCGGTGCTGAGCACAGTTTCTCCCGGCCTTCGCAGATTTTAGGGTAAGGGCGGCTGGCCCGGCCCCAGGAGCCGTCATCCCGCCCAGTGTTGTTGCAGGGAAGGTCAGTTCTTCCAGCTCCAGCGCTTTCAGTTACTGGTGCCTCTGCTAAGGACCAAGTGACGGTTTGGGCTGTGGACTTTCGCCTGTGACGTGTACTGATTTTATATTTCTGTCAGAGACATCCTGAACAGAAATGTGAGCGCGCGTGGTACCTGAGACATGGACAGCATCCTTTCAGTATCTGAGGTGCCTCAGAGTTACTGCCTACGCGTGACACAGCCGTGGTACCCGAGAGTCACGTCTGCAAGGTGGTTCCCGTGAGTCTAATAAATCTAGCCTGGGACTGCGCCGTGAGGGGTTGATTTTGGTGTGCCGAGGCAGCTTTGCACACCCGGCGTGTGCCGCCCTCCTCGCACGTTGCAGGTTACCTGTGCGTGAGCCACCGTGCTGGTCTGTACGTGAAAAATAGCTGTTTCTTTAGGGCAAAGACCCAGTCAATCGCCAATGTGCTGCCAGTTTCAAGGGGGTTTTTTTGTCCTTTCTGTAGTACCGCACGTTTATCAAAAAACAAGTAACGAATGGGTCAGGAAAGCATTTCCAAGCTACATGTGTAAGCAGGGGAAGTCGACAGTTCCTGGCTGATACCCCTGATAAATTAATCATACAACACAAAAAATGTTCAAAACCCAACAAATTGTGGGTAGCTTCATTGACGTGTGGTAGATCTGTGACGGTGTACGGTGCAGGAACAGAGAAATATAAATTCTAGATTGATTTTATATTATGCAGGTTACTGGGAGGAAAAACTGTTCTTGAGCTGGATAGGGACCTTTCATCTGTTATGTTACTATATATAAGACTTTTTTTTCCTTTGCATACTGTGAATGTATTTTGCATCATGACATAATATATTTGCGTTGCTGTGGAAACACAATAATGTTATTTTCGTTGTCCTAGGAAACACAGAAACAACACCTGATCGTGGCTGTCGTACTAGTTTGGATGGATGATTGTTTTCTGCCCAACAAAGTCTTCCATTCCCTACCATACCTGAAATAGCAGAGGTTCTAGTGATTATTATCGTTATCTCTAAGTATCCATTCACACAAAATGGGTCAGGCAATCCGTGCATGAAAATACTCGGTCTCTGCGGTGAGGGCTTTTCAGCCTGTGGCACTGGTCCAGCAAGTCACTTCTGCCCTTGCTGAACATCCAACCTGTGAGAAGTCCCGCTGAAATCAATGGGACGGCTCATGTGCTTAAGGTTAACGGCAGGCGTAAGTGCTTGGCTGGAGCGATGCCAAACTAAAAGTAAACGACTGGCCCGTGGTTCAGAAGGAGCGTTTGAGAACTTGAGAGGGTTTGTGGCCATTGGTTTTGGTTTTAAAATGGGAGAGGATGTATTAGCTGTCTGTGAGTTTCCATGTTCCCAGCAACTCGGTCGTGAAGGAAAGTTTTACCATATGGGAGGAAAAAAAGAGTTAGAGAGCAAAGCTGAGGGGCAGTTGTACACAGGGGAGCTGGACGCCTTGTGTCATGGGAACGTGTGTGTGTTTCTGGGGTTGTCGTGGTCGTCTTCTGGGTGTTTCAGCAAATGTACAGCTTTTGTCTCTTCTGCTTTTCTGTGAAACGGGAAAAAACAGGCTAACATTATTATTACGTTATTTTATTATCAGTGAAGCCCCATGTGTAATTTCTAGCTTTTTGACCATATGCCGTTACAGAAAGAGCTTTGATTTTTGTCCTGTATCTCCATAAAATCTGTTTTCACACATCCTATTTCACATCCTATGGCTGGATAATTATTTTTATTTTATAAAGAAACTTGGATTATTTTTATAGTACTGTATGCAAAAGTCAAATGTTATAACTTCTTAGTAAAATCAGGTTTATGCTCTGTTACACACAGTTAGAAAAAAATTTCTTTACTTAGACCATAGATTTTTGTCTTATACACTCTTGCTCATATGTCCATATATACTTATGTTCATTCTCTTATGACCATATATGAATGCCTGTGGCAAAAACAAAAGCCAAGCATTTCAGCATGTAAGAATATATTTAGTCTATATTTTCATATGGACCAAAGTTCCTGGAAGAAAAAGTTGATAGGCTCAAGCATGTGTCCAGTATAATGATAAATTTTGACTCCCTATAGGTTGCTTAGTGCTGAAAGAAAAAATACCCTGGGATCCTGCTGGCCTTTTTCCCGAAGGGCCTGACCCCAGTTACTCCCAGTTAGTGGCTCCATATAGTACTGTCAGTAAGAATAACTCCTCTTTATTCTGTGAAAAGCTTTGCGTTTACCCAAAGTAGCGTGTTCTGCATGTGAGAGGGAGCAGAGAGCAGCGGCTGGACTTGCACTTTGAGAAATAGTTTCTTTTTCTTTCTGGAAGTCACTTCTTCCCTTATTATTGTTCTAGCATTCCTTTCTCCACCACCACTGCTGTTTCTCACTCACTCTAAGATGAGCCGTGTGTGAAAAAGAAGATGGACCATGCAGTAGCCCAAGTGTAATTCTTGGGAAAAAATGTTGAGTGTCTCTGCAAAGAAGTATTTTTTATTAGAAACAACGTTCGGTAGGGCCTTCATTCAGATAAGCAGGCTGATAGGGAAGGAAGGAGACAATGGAGAAAGCAGTTAATCAAACCTGTAATTCCTGTATGCTTTATCTGCTGGAGGAAGGGCACAGTTGTCTAATTCTTCAGAGATGGCTTGGGTGTGGTGGACATTTCTGGCTTCGTTCTCAGTGGACGCGGCATTGGGTGTCAATAGCACGCAGAGCAGCACATCTGCATTTTCTGGCCTGGGATAGTTTATTTCATTACTACATCCGTTTGGGGGGAGTAGAGAGAGAGTGAATCTGCTCCTTAGGGGAGGAAATCCAATGAAACGCTTGTGCCAGAGCTGTTCTGTGCTCAGTGCACAAGCTTCGTACGCTTGAACCGTAAAATTGAGACCTGACTGCAGTTCTCTTCCATATTAAATTAATTTATGTAGGTTTCTTCAATAATGTGTTTTAATTTTATGGTGTGAGAGTCAGAAAGTAATCTTCAGAGGAAAAGCAGAGGCACTCAGTAAAACCTGAGGATCCGTGCGATGCTCTGCTGCCTCTGTGGCTGCGCGAAGGGGGTTCCAAGGACATGGCGGAGGGGCTGCCGAGCCTCGGTGCCGGTGCTTCCCGCAGAGCCGGGGGACCTGCCAGGGGGTGATTCAGACCACCTGAGCGAAGGACTTAGCTTCCTCCCAGGGCTGTCGGGAGCTCAGCTTCCTGATGTAAGCACTTGGTTCAGATGTTTCGTAGGCAGGATGGATTCCTCTGATATTTCCGAGCTGAAGGTTTGCGTCTGAAACTAGTGGATCTACACACGTCGTAAATCAGCATAGCTCAGTATCAGGTTTGATTCTGGATGGTGTTTCCTAGCGTGGGCCGAGCAGTTTACCACCAAGGCTAAATTTATGGTTGGGCGTATGATGCATAGACATAAGCAGAAATCCTGACAGCACTGAAGCTAAGGCAAAATTATTTGGCTTCAATTGCATAGAGATTAATTTAATCTCCTGTTAACTTCAAGGTGCTTGGGGGCACACATCCCTAGAGAGTATTTACTTGCTCTTACCTGCTGACCTTCTTCAGTAACTTCTTTCTGATTTGTTTTCTCTCTTTCATAGCTTAACATCCCTACTGTGCCTTCCCACAGATTTCCTAGCACTTTCAATTTATCAAGCATCAAGAAGCTCTCTTTGTGTCATTCAAACCTCTCCTTGAAACAACTTTCCTCTGTGCAAAACTTTCTCCGTAAAACTGTTTTCATCTGTGGTATTATGCTCCTACCTCTTTGGGTTTTTTGCATATTTATCTAGTAAGTAAGATGTTACAGTAGTTTAGATTGTAGTATTTTGAAACATGTCATATCCTGCATCTCGGTGAAATACTAGATACAGTTACCTTCCTCTACTCTTTTTATTTCTTCTTTGACTTTCCACAAAAGCAACCCCCAGTGTCAAATCATGATGAAAATGAATGCGTAGTCTATAAAGAAACAGTATCCTAAGAAAGAATTGATTCCCATTGCACTTAAAAGGAAATCTTTAGTGTGGTGTATGGGCACAAATCAAAGTCCAAATATTTTTATGATCCATAACCTTTCAGAATAGTCATAGATGGTGTCAAAAATACTGTTTGATATGATACGGCCTAATCGTATGTATGACAGCTCTCTTTATGCATTACGTTCCTTTTTTAGACACTCATTTGGGAAAAAAATATTGGCCAACCAAAACAAGCTCAAGAACAAAGATTCAAAAAGCATGAGAGGAAGGAAGCAGAAATTTAGTCCCCAATAATGAGGTAAGATTAAAATACATAAGGACTCAGTGATGGTGAAAGGGTGATGTGCTATAGCCTACGGATTTTGAGGTGATGTAGCACAGAAATTTGTAAACAAGAACAAGGAAGGAAAAATGGAGAAATTGACAATGACCACTGAGTTACCATTTGATTACTTCATATAATTGCCATTTCTATATAAAGTTTCTTCTCTTATTCTCAGTACTTCTTGAAATAACATAACTGTCCCAACGGAACGATGCATGTTCCTTTCAGTGGTCAATACTACTGTTGCAATCGTTTCAACCAAACACTACGCAAGGTAGTGCATAAAATTTGTGCCCAAAGGCACTTAGTACAAACACTCTGGCTGTTCTCATCTGGCAAAACTCCCACTTTCTTCGCTAGGGTTAGGGTTTCATCCTCTACAACATTTTGCTCTTGTTTGTCTGTTCAAGTGGATGACAAAGATTTTAACATTGAAAAAAGTGTAAGCATGAAACTGAAAAAAAGTCGTATCTTTTTTTAACGGCTAACCAAAATGTGATACATAGATTTGAGTTGCTACTTAGGGGTTTAGGTCAGAGAACTTTGGTGCTTGCATTTGTTCCCTGACGTTACTGTACATCTATATCTTGCTCAAGTGCATGCTGGTATTTTCTTCGGCTTCATGAAAAGGTGGTGCTTCCTTTGGAGATATGTATTTGTCCTCAGAGTAATGGAAGCGAACAGTGCCTCTTGGGTAACTGATGGTAACCAAGCTGTTATCTTAGTCCCTCGCAAGGTTTTTCTCAGCTCTGTTTCCTTCTGCTCTGCCAAGTAGTGTGTCCAGTAGGAGTGGACTCGCAGAACAGAACGGTGCCGAGGATCTGATGGCCGCATTTTAGGGTGTGCAGAGTTACTCTGCATAAGCTCTGATTTGCTCCTATGGACTGACTGCCCGTTAGCTGTTGGAGCACGTCTGCCACCTTAGTTTCGTCCAAAGGGAGTCCAGGATGTTCTTGAATGGGAACTGAAGCACAGGTAATTGCTTCAAAAGCCCACTCCTGAGCCAGACCATGTAATGTTTGTGTGTACGAATACTATCCAGATACACCCCTTTTTGCCTTAGAGAGTACTTGCTGGTAGGGTTTCTTCACTTCTGTCTTGTCTTTCTTTTATCATAAAACTACTGTCATTTTACTCTCTCCTCAGTTTTCTCTTTGTGCTGTGATACCGTCTCTTTCCTGCTTCTGCACAATTCCTTTGCTGGTCTTTCTTCAACCTGTTTGGGCTAGAGCCTTATCCTTTATCATAAAGCAAAAAAAGAGGAGTCATTTTTGGTGGCATATGGTGGAAAACAGGTGATCTGTTACATCATTGTTGATCATAGAAACAAATTATTTCTAAACTGTAAATTGGTCTTCTCAATTATGCTTATTAGAAAAGCATCTGTTTCCATTTTCACATGTTCACTGATTTTTTTTATGATGAAGATGAAAATTAATGTGTACCAGAACTTGATTAGGTATTATACTGAGGAAATACAACCAATTTACATGCACTTAAGTTTCACTGGAACTTCTTGAGAACCAGGTTTTCTCATTATGATAAAGGAGGTTTGCTAGGTAAACAGTTACCTATACAAGAGAGCCTAAAACTTTGTTAGATATTTATTAAAATGTATGTAGTTTGAATAGTCTAGAGTTTAATGTAGTTTATTAAATTGTAGTATGTTTTATGTAATTTGTGTAGTCTAAATATGAGCACAATACAGAGGAAAAAATCTGCCAAAAAAATTTAATGGTGGTAAGCAAAGGGACAAGTTAAAATGAAGGAAAACATAATTTGCACATGTAAAAGTGAAGTGATATGATCAATGATCAGAGAGTATGAAGGACACCTTAGGAAAGACCTGCTGCCGAAAGAAAATTTAAACAAACCAATAGACCCCAGTGTCTCAAGCCTGAGATTGAAAGGTGAGAGCTGCAGATTGTCTTCAGGTTTTCTCTGGCTGTCTCTGTCTTCTACAAGCTCTCGTCTTCTGTCCTTCCCACAAACTGGGAGTTAGTAAACAAAGTATTATCTTGTTCAAGGGAGAACCAACCTGAGATTATCTAAAATGAAGAAGAGGAGAGCCTGAATGAATTAACAGTGATGAGCCGAAGGCACGGGACTTGCAGATGAGTTTAACAGTTGGCTACTTAACAGCGTGGATGTGTATTTATAGCAATGCAGCTAGAGGCACGATCACCTGGGGATTTAATGCGTTTTTACTCATAGAAGTTTGCACTGACAATAGGATGGTCTGGATCAAATCACGGGTAACTCATTAGAGTGACAGTGACCAGGCTTGCTAACTGGAGAGAAAGTACAGAATATGGCGAAGTGCGTGAAGGCACAGATCTTCCATCCTCCATCTCAAGGCACCCGTCTTCGTGCTTTGTGGTACCTCGCTGTGCTCCACCTAATAGCCAGGAAGCAGCTCAACTATAATATTATAACTAAATTAATATGGGATGAGAATAAACAATGCACTGTGGGACTCATTATTTGTCTTCCAGATGCAGGAGGTGAAGAAAATATGGGAGTTACTGTTTACCTTACAATGCTCGTATTCTGATGGCCACGGTCCAGGCCCTGACTAATGGTTTTGAAATGTTGAGGACAGAAGTTAAGCAGGCACCTAGATCCTGGACCCCACTAGGGAACCCCTGATTAGCGCGCAGAGGGCGAAAAGCAAGGGAAGAGCTGAGACTTGAAACGTGGCCAAGAGCGTAAAACCCAGAGGGCTTGTGGCTACTGCAGGTGATAACAAAGGGATGGTGTCCATAGGAGGGTAAAAGAGATGGCTCAGGGAAGGGCACGTCAGGAAACCAGAAGGCTGAGGAGGCAGATGGAGGGCTCTGGCATGAGGAGGTTTGCTGCACGTTTCAGCCATGGCTTAGGGAAGGCACGGCGACTGAGTAACGGATCTGCACCGACACCTGTCGCCTCAGTCGTTGCTGCGCAGGACCATGCAGAAGGATGATGGTCGGTGCAAACGGAAGCCCTGAAAAGCCATAAGTGCCTGTTCAGAAGGCTAAGAATGTTACAAAACCTGGCAAACGCTGCTGGGAGTTTGTCGTAGCTTTATGGAAGGAAGTTTCCCGGGTTTCTAGAACTCTGTGCTCTTCTCGTGCTGTCTAACTTTTGATTATGCATCTTTCTTCTTTTTAACCTATAAACTGATCACAAAGCAGAGATTTCTCCAGCAATCTGGCAAACTCTGTTGACTTTGGGGCAAAAGCTCTCTAGCATTCTAGTGATCTTTGACTTTACCCAAATATCTTAAAAAGTAGATTATTTTTCAGTTTCTGTAGTAGAAGTATACGCTAATAAGCATATTCCTGGCACAGCTGAGATCATCTGAGTTGTTGCTACAATCATCTTGCAAAGATTATCTGGATCTTGGTGTAATTATTCAGTTTTAAAACAGTGTTAAAAACACAGGAGTTTGGGACAAACGGAAGTCTGTGTTGTGTTCTATTTTTTTAGGTTTGTAAGAAACCAAGCGTTGTAGCTGTACTATCTGAGTAGTAAGGAGAAATTAAAAGAGAAAAGATAGCAAACATCAGAAATGGAAGCATCTTACTAGGCCGTGAGTGAAGAGTTCTAGCCCGCGCAAAGGAGTATCGACAGCTCTCCCGTTTAAGTCAAATGACTAATGGTATGCAGTCTCTACATGGGGAGGCCATGGTACCGTCTGTCAGAGTTCGGCTTGAGAAAGTACCTCATCACCATGAGAAGTCCTTGGGGAGGAATTTCCTTGCTTTTCTTCTTGCAGGGGTTTCGCTGGTTGTGTTGTTTGTGAGAGACCAACCAACGCCAGGCACGGTTTGCTGGACGCTGTACAGGTGGTAGGGAGGAGAGAATCCTCCTGCCTTGAAGAGACAGTGTATAAACAGACAAAACAGGAAGGGAAGAAGGGAAGGGAGAGGGGTAGTATGTAGCTATCAATGCTGTGATGATAAATTACGTGTTAATTCTCCCTTTTTGGCAGGGGAATGTTATTCAGGGATTAGAAAGGCAAGGAAAAGGGGAGATCTGTGGGAAACAACAGGGGAGATCTGTGGGAAACAACAGGGGAGGAAAAGGAAGAGAAGGAGGGCAGACATGGAGCACAGCAGAGGAGAAGGGACTGAGATGAGGGTGGAACAAGCTTGGATCAAGCAGCCAGTTGCCAAGGGCAGTTGAAGTCTAGTCAGAATTGAGAAAATATTTTCAGTATCGGCAGTCCCTGCTTTAGCTCTTCCTACGGCAGCCCTGCCGGCTTCAGTGCCTGGTTGTTGCCTCCTTGCAGCTTCTTTTGCAAAGCTGGTGTGGCTCGAGTCAGAGCAGATCAGCTCTGCGGGACACGCGTTGCCTTTGCCGGGGCTGTCCAAGCCGCCGGCGCGGCGTGCTGCGGGCCGGGGAGCCGCCGGGACTCCTGCCCTCTCCTCTCGGGAGACGGTTCTCGCTGCTTGAGTGAGAACGCTCGGAGCTCTGAAATCTACGGAAAGGGTCTTGTGCTTGAGTAAAAAACGTGGCGTGGTATGCAGGGTTTGTAAGTGTTACTGAAGTGAGTGGGCTCCTTTGATATCCAGTGTGTTAGAAGTTCATCGGTAGGATTTAAATTCAAACTGCAATTCTGAAAGTATGTCTGCTGACGATATGACAGGTGCAAGTGTTGCAACAGCAATGTAACAATTACAGCAGTCTTAATAAGAATTTATTTAATGAAAATTGTTGAAAAGTTAAACTCGAAGCCAGGAAAATTGCTAAATAGTGTGTCTGAAAATCTCCCTTGATGTGTCCTCATTAGACATCTCGGTCAAATGAGAAATCAAAAGTGCCCCCCATTGCAGGACTGGCAGCTTAGGGCTTCTGAATACTTATTCCTAAATTGTTTTGTCTCTGCAAAGCACGTGTTGTGTAGAAAAGAACACAAGGAGGTTTGCTTATTTTCCTAGAATCGTGAATTCAGTTAAATCATTATAGCCATTTTAATGTGATCTCATTCAGAAGCAAGAAGATTAGTTCAACTTACTGCATATATAGGAAAAAATAGAGTAGATATCTAGCTCTTGGCATTTGATATATAAGGTTAAATTTGTTTATATGCTTAAGATTTTGTAGTAAGTGCAAAATATGGATATTAGATTGTTGGATCTGTATTTTTAGATTCTGGCTAGGAACATGCCTTGCCTGAAAGCAGCTAAGTAACATAAAGATCTTTCTTCATCCTGTGTGTTGACGAATATATTCCAAATTTTTTTGTATATATTATAAGTGGCTGTCTTTCCCTTCGCCAGTCAAAACTAATTCCAAAATACTGTTTCACAGCTTGTGCCACTAAATACAGATTTTTTTTTTTTTTAAATTTGTCCTTTGTTTTCCTAGGTCTGATGCATTTGAAAATCAATGAAAAGGGCTTTAAGGGACAAAATTTTTGCAACTACAACTATATTTTTGTGTTAGAAATATGAAATCAAGGCTTGAAAATTTTCAAAACCAGTTGAAAACTGTTTAAATTGTATAGAAGCATGGTCCCTGAGACTCTTTTTTTTTAGGGAAACAGGCTTTAGATTTTGTTCCTCTGTGTATCTCTAGTGTTTTTAGGATTGTTTTGAAGACAGTGAAGGTAATAGTCTTTCCTGCCAAGTTGTCGGTCTAAGGGATGCTTCCAGATAAACTGTTACGGCTCACTGACCTCACCTTCCTCTGGTACCTAAACCTCTGCTGAGTGCCCTTAAAAAGGGAAAGTTCTTTAAACTCGGGAATAGGTAAGGAATAGTACTAAAAGCTCAGACTCCTGTTGCCTCCCAAGCATAGCTGGTCCAGCACTCGTCCTTGTCCCGGAGCTCCAGGCTTGGTCAGTAAATACCAGCAAACGAAAGCCGCTGGGCAGGTGCTGCCTGACTTCCTAGAAAATACCCGAAAGGCCCTTCCACCCCGGCATCGACCTTCCCAGTTCCTGAGTCTGAACACCCCTTCCCTTTACACTGCACGAGCAACCAGACAGCAGGGAAAAAACTGTCCTGGGGCAAAGCAACTTTCCAAAACCTAAAAATAAAGCAGTTTCAAGGAAAAAATCCAAGAAATCTTGCCTCTTCAGGGGAAGGAGTGATGTGATAGTTCGGTGAAGCTTCTCTGGTTTTAATGGTTTGGTATTGGCTGGTAAAGACTGATAGTGTTAGGAAGAAGGGTGGGAAGTCCTTCTGTTGGGGGGGGGCATGACAGTCATATGCAAAAGATGTTTCTGTGCCCAACTTGCCTTTTTGAAGGCTGGCATCATTTTACGGTCAAAAGCTATATAGTGGTCACTTTAGGTGTAGCAAGTATTGATTTAGATCTCATTATCTTTCATATAATGTAATGAGTTCCTGTTTTACAAAGCTTATTTTCACTGAGTTGGTAGGTGAATGCTCTTAATAAGCACATGAATCAGCCTGGCCTGCAGGGCCCCAGAGAGGTGTCATGGCATCGGTCAGCAGGGCCCCACGTGCCCAGCCTCGTGCAGAATCACACCGCTACAGGTCTGTCAGTGTCAGCGTTGTCCCTTTGTCTGAGCAGGGACACGCATCCATAGCCTCTTCTACGTGCGTCAGGGACCTACTCTGCTGGACTGCACCGCTCAGCTTATCCGTCGTGTCTCCTTGAGGGCCGCCTTGCGTTGGCTACGAACAACATCTCTCTGCCTTTCCACGTGGGACTCGCCTGGGGCCCGGTCAGGGTTGTTAACAGACTGCAGGTGCACATGACCTCTTCCTTTCCCAAGGAGACCTCACCTTGTTCAGCGTGGCACGGCTCGAGCTGATGTCTGTAGCCCAAGTCACGTGGCCACACCAGTGTGCAAGTTGCTCCTCGGAGAGGCACCTGTCAGGAGGAAAGAAAGAACATGCTTCTCCAGCTTATTTCCACCTTGGGCCTCGTTATAACAGAACAAGGGCCGCCAGTTGGACCAAAGTTGAGCTGAGCTGGGAACTCTGCTTCTCCGGGAATAGGTCCAAGACCACCAACCGCTGTTTGTGCAGAACATTTTACCATCGTATCATCAGGACAAGCTGAAGTCCCCTTGGTCATGGCTGGACTTGGACCAGGGTGCCTCAGGTGAAAGGTCATGGGGTTTAAAATTGGCTTGACAAAGTGCCCTGTTCTTCCCCCCTGCCTAGTTGATGGTCCTGTCTAGACCTTCTCACAATCACGTACTCCACCTCCTCAGCTGGCCAGAGCCCCCCTGGCAGGCTGTTCTTAGTGCATGGCCCTGCAGTCTCCCTTCCATCAGTCCAGGATTACATTGCTGCATTTTTCAGGCAATAGATAAAAAGATTGAAAAATGAGTTTAGCATATGACTGTCATGCATAATTTATTAAAAAAAAAAAAAAAAAAAAAAGGCTGACTGGAAGGTCCATCTACTGCTTGTTTGCCTTGCCCATCTGGGAAATGGAATTTAAATTACCGCATTGCTGTAAGAGCAGTTTGTAATCCCAGTATAGCAAAGTCGTATGTTTTTCATGGGATGGGAACAGCAGATAATAAGAGTTTCTGCAGTTAGCATGGTATCAAGCGTGATGGCAAGGTCCGCTTTGATGTGTCGTTGTTGTGGATGGAAAGGTACAGCCAAGGAAGGAGCGGCTCTGCCTGTCTGGGGGCGGACGCTGAAGCACTCCCATCCGTTTACTTGCATTTGCCTTGATTCATGTTCTCTCTGAAAAGATGGAATAACTTCCCAGAGCTGTAACAGCCTCAGCTTTATGCACGGTATGAGGTCTTTCACTCTTGGTGTAGTACAGTATTTTTCTAGACTCCTTTTACTTTGCAAACTCCTAATTTTTTCCCAGCTTACTGACAAGAGGCACGCTTTCTGGCTCTCTGAACACGGGGGTTTCGTGGACTACAAGTTCAGAATGGTTGTAGTGTGAGGCAGAACAGTGCTGTGGTTTTGTTTTGCTTTAGGAACTGTTAACAGAATGATCCCATCTGATGTTTGTGTTTGCAATTATATATATAAGTAAAAATAGTAAAGGTAATAGACCTTTAGCTGTGAACTAGAATGCTCTGTGCGAAGTGCTGTATGAGTGCAGAACGAGAAGTCGGTCGCAGTGCCAAAGACTTCCGACCTGGGGTGCAGGCGGGGGGCTGCAGAGTGGGGCGGGGAACGGGCAAAACAAAACAGCGGGGCCAGGCTGGTGGTTCAGCCACCGGCAACCATGCTGTGGGCGTCCTGGCTGTGTACAGGGGGTTTCTTCTAGAAGCCAAGGGTGAATGAGAGTGAAAACTCTGGTTGAAAATTTAATGAGCAAGGGAGCCAGAGGACCTTGGGAGGGCTTTGGAGGTGCCCCGGGGGCCAAGGCGGCTGCATCCAGAGGTCTGGAGAACAGAGGACAGGTACTCGATGCAACGAGAGGCAGTTTGTGAAATGCTGGTTAGCGGGGTACAAAGAACTGCACCGCACTAGGGCCCGCTACAGGAATCCTCGATCACGGACAGTTACCCTGCATGACCCTTGGCTCTAAATCTTCAAATATTGATCTTAGATGGTATTTGACCCACTCGTCTCTTCCTTCCGTCCTCCGTAGGCTGCTTAATCCCCTCCCTTCTGTACACGAAGGGCGCATCCCTCTTCTCTGTCCTTACCCGTCCTAAAGTGGAAGGTCTGGTGCGAACTCAGTGTCGAAGCTCTGTCTCTGCTTCGTGGAGAGAAAGAGGCAGGCAGTGGGCACTCATCCACAGGAGCCGGCTCTAACATGGGGCGGGAGAATTATTTTCTCAGCACTGCTTGTCTATATGACTAATTTTATCGTGACACCTAACCTTCAGGCAGTTAAAATTAGCTGACAGGAATCCCATGCCAGGTCTCTGACTAAATCCCTTTATTAAGTACCTATACATTTTTGAAGCCTTAAAAATAATGACTTTAAAAATGTAGGAAACTTCAAGTTCCCAGGGATACTCAAAACTACTATTTCTAGAGAGAATGTTATTTCTGGCTCTTGTACAAAACAGAAGAAGAAATGCTACTCTCCGTTTCCTATTGCCAGTGTCACGCTCCTAAGAACCAGGAACCATTTCTGAGATGGGAGCTTAGACAGGGAGGGCTGGAGTCTACAGGTGTTGCTATGATCTGAGGAAATTTTCAAAATACTGAGGTTCACTATTGCTTTTTGCAAAAAAAAAAAAAAATGCAGCACCAATAATGAACTTTTTGTTAGTAAGAAATGTATTGTTATGTAGAGCTGACCAAACACAAAAATCCATGATCAAAAATGTTTTCTACCCCAAATGGAAGCAGTGAAAGAAAATAATAAAAAAATATTTTGCACAGATTCTCCCACTAGCTCTAGTTCTGATGAGGCTTAAACTACAGCATTTGTTTGAGTGTCTCCACAGCTACTAATTTAAATGTCAGCAAAGCTGATACGAGCATTTAACTGCTGATCACTTTAGCAGTTACTGTGCTTGTTCCAGAATCCCAGTCTGTCTCACCAGTTTTCCTAGATGCAGAAGCCTCAGATGTCCCCAGTACAGCTGTCGGAAACCTCCTGCTTACATCTCTTCGGCTAGTCTAGAATGCTGTCGTGTGCTTTCAGCAAGAAGGGCCGTGATCCAAAGACTGTTAAGAAGATTGAAATGTGAGTGGCTTTTGGTGCAGAAGTACCTGAATGAGGAAAAATTAGTAGTAGTAGCCGCCTCTTTCATCAGGCAGAAAAAAAAGAAAAAAATCCACATAAACACACATGGGGATAAGCCAGATGTGTTTAAATACAGAACAAGCCACCTCCTGTCTTTGTGACTTCAAATTGAGATGACACAGAGGGAAGTATTATTTGGCACCACTTGCAAGTTCTGCTTTAGGAAAATGTCCATGACTGTGTTTAAAAGGACTAAGTGGGTAAAATACAGTATTTTGCTATGCACAAGAATATTACGACAGCCCACTGTTTCTTTCTGATGTGAAGAGTTTGAAATTATTGCATAAAGTTACCTTTTCTCAGCCTCTCACTTAATCATCTTCACAGTAATTTTCTTTCTAAAATAGCCAATAAACCCTTGACCTGAACTAATCCTCCTTTTTCCCGTCTGTGAATCTCTCATCCTGCAACTGTTTTCCATTCCTGCCATGTTCTTATTGCTGATCTCTGAAGTCCTTCCAGTTCTGCAGTCAGTGTCTTCTGGGTTTGCTTTTATTTTTCAGGAAAGGTGACCCGTGCCATGTAGTGACACAAGGACGTTAGGTAACGTCACCGAAGCTCCGCAGCTGCTCCTGCTGACTTGTATAGGACTTTTTGCCTATGGGGTCGTTGGTAAATCAGCCTCTACGTACTCAAGCGTTCATGTTGGGGAGAGGTATTTCAGGAAATACTCAGTCTGTACTGAGGAATTCTCACATTTATTTCAACCTGTTCTGAAGTTCATCTCGTGTTTCCTTGACAGTTTGTTAGTGCTCAGTAGATTTGTTAGTGCTCAGTAGATATTACAAACAGCTGTTCAGTTCCCCTTTCTTCTACATTTCATGCCGTTACTTTGATTTAAGCTCTTTAATTGGACAGTTAGAGGAATATTCCTGAAAGATTCTGCAAATTCTAGTAGCCTATTTAAAAAAAAAAAAAAAGGGGG
>KL265394.1:27303-58262 GCA_000699545.1 Podiceps cristatus
CAGGTGCTGAATGGATGCTGTCGAAAGTGGTGTTATACAAGTAAGTGCATAAATCTATTTTAATTGCTTGCATTAAAAAAATGTTTAAAGTCATAAATACTGTGGGTTGCAAACAATGTAAGACAAAGCAAATAGTACATCAATAGATACCCACATTTATACTGTAAATCAAATATACGCTGTTATAGAGTAGAAATCCATTAGTTTTAGGAAAGCTAATAAGTATTTCCAAAGAGATGTCGCATGCTGAGGCTATTCTAGGCTAATCAGAAGAGTATTTGAATTGTTTACCAATAATCTCTTCAGTACTTGTGTCATGACAGCAGATTTCTGAAATGTTACTGAGCCAAAGTCACTCTTAATTCCCTTGATGAGTGACAAGAGCAATTATCCCCAAATTTAGCTGTTCTTTTATTCTCAAACTGATGTATATTTCCCCAAAATATTAACTGAGTGGCTTCTAAACAATCCAACTTCAGTCTTGTGAAACTGCTTGCATGCTATTCAGCTCAGCTACGTTACTCGGGATTTGTGGTGTGCGACAAACCGCCCTGTGCCTATTGGTTTTGTTCCCAGATTAAATCGCTGAAGGCTTAGGCAGCCTCAAGCTCCGTTGAAGTCATTGGGCTCTGAAGATGCTCACAACTTTATTATGTTGTTAAAAGTGTTAGAATTTTCAAAGAAAGATCTACCCAGAAATACTGCAAATAACAGTAGGAAAACTTTTTCATTTTGTCCAGACCTTGGAGACCATTCCAACCTCCCAAAGTGCATCTGTTCAGCACAGGGTTACCACAACAAGTAACAGGGACATGGAGACCATTGCTCAAGAGCCACAGCCATTATTTTGCAATATTTCTTGAGCTCTGCAGGGGTTTTCCTAGGGCCAGAACTTGGTTGAGTAGTGCTAGTGTCGTAGGGGTTGTTTCATGTTATTCGAGCCGAATGCCGTTACCTGCCCTTTCAGCATTGCTAGTTACAGGTCCTGCAGCAGCACGTTTCTGCGCCGTCACCTACAGCCACAGGCCGTGCACTTTGACTAGCAGCTTCGCCCCCAGCACGTATCAGTGTCTCCAGGGAACCTGCCTGGGCACCTTTCCTCGTTAACTCGGCGACTGAACCCAGGTACGTTATTTTCAAAACTTATTCTTGAATGTTTTAGGTATAAACTGTCCCAAGAGAAGCATATACATAGTTGCTACTCAAACCAGTTCTGTAGAAATGACACATGGGGATTTTAAGATCATGTGCTTTATCAAAACTCAGACTACATAGTGCTTTGAGACACAAGTACAATCAGATGCTTTTTCTTGTACAGCTAAAATATATGTATTTTTTTTTCCAATAGATTTGCATATCTTTCCAGAAAGAGCTACTCTTCTTAAGCAGCAGGTAAGGAAAAGAATATGGGTAAAATATTTGGGGAGGAATGGGAAAGGACATTTAATATATTTAATCTTATTATACATTTTTCTACATTAAAGGCAACAGGCTGCAAATATATTCTGCTACAAAGCTTTGTGTAAGAAATATCTCTATAAGAAAATACATCTCATTAAACATTTCCTGTAAATAAATTATCCTGAATAACTATGTTTTGCAAGAGGAAAATTGGGGGTAGGCCAATGATAAGAAGAGCTAAAAATTGTTGAAAGCCCATTTCTGCACACACCCCTGCTCATGCTAGGTATTATCTTCTTTACTATGTAGTCACAATGACAGCACTAGAGTTCCTCCGCTGAGTGAGTAAGTGCGCGCTGTGTGCGTTAGTGTACATAACACTCGCAAAATTGGTTCCTGTACTTTTTTAATATCTCAGAACTATGCTATTTCTGAGCCTTATTCCCATTTCAGTCACACTGGAAGAACTCTGAAATAAGCAGAGTTGCAATGCTAGGACTGCGAGACAACTCAGAGTACTAACCCCCGGATGCCCCTGTCTCTAAGCAGTCCCTCGAGGTCAATAAACGCCAACGCCAGATGGGAAAGAGGCGTGTGAAGTACTCCCTTCGTGTTTGGACTCCTACGAAAGGTGAAGGCAACGTAGCTGAGGTCTGTGCTCCGGTGAGGAAGTCTGAGTCAGGCGCTGTAGCTTCAAAACCGCTGCTGGTGGAGACACCTCAGCGGCCAGAGGGGTGACTTGGTTTTCAAAGTTAAACTACATACTGGTGGACCGCATTGGTCGGAACTGATTAAACAGAAAAGTCCCTTGTATTACAAAGAACCATGAAAACAGGTAATTAATTATAAATGGGTAGTTACAACTTAGAAGTAGGGCTATTATAGAATCAGACTTCTTTAAAGAAGTCTCAGTCTCTTTACCGATGTCTATACAAAGGAGTACGTGCAAATAAGTAAAATGAAAAAAGTTTGACAAGACCTGGGAGACAAGTCAAGGGCTAGAGCCTGTCCCGTTTTTAACCAGTACACAAACAACGTAGAGCCGTCGGCTGTTTCCACAGTCCATGTACTTCCATTGTTCCTGGCAGAACAGTCCAGCCGGAGAGGACATCAAGTTCAGGCTGAATACATGCTGTAAGCTGGGACATCGCATGTTGTTCGACAAGTCAGTTGTGGTCGTACCATCTTCTTGCATCCTTTTCTGCAGGAGGGGAGGTGCTCACATGAGCCAACTCCTTTTTTCTCTGCAGCCTCTAAGAAACAAATCTGTTACACTTCGGCAGAGTGCCATCAGTAGCCCGTTGCTACTAAAATAAAATGTAAAAATTTGAGTTTGTAGCGTTATGCTCTAAACACCTCGACAAACGTCTACATCATCTGTTGTCACAGCAACAGTGACACAACTACATCACTCTTCATCTTAGGCCCTTCAATGCTCTGCTATTTCTTTTGAAAATGTCTATAATGCAGGTATGCTTAGGCAAAGAAAGTATATTTAGGACTAACGAGCAACTGCCTGTTTATAGTTCTGGATTCAGCATGCACATCTTTGCTTCATCTCTTCAGCCCAATGTATACTAGCAGTAAACTGAGGCAAATACAAGCAATTAAGAACCATACTATGACACTGAACTACATAAAGCATTTTGATTTACCGACGTATAGGAAACAGAACCCTGTTCAAATGCCTCCTCTTAGAGAAAATACTGCTCTCTTGAAATTGTGAGGTGCCCAGCTTTCAGCTCTTTCATGAGGACCTGCAAAACACAGCACTCTTGTCCTGCAGGAGCGCGTGCTTTGCTGAGGGTCAGCCCTGACTGACAAGGGCGCGTGGACGTTCACAGCAACTTTATTGCCATTTCTCACACCTGCAATGGGACCAACAACGTGCTGACAGGTGAGTCCTCCTGGCACGCACTGCTTCCTATAGGAGTACAATGTATACAATTTATTTAGCAGTCCTTACTGCGCTGGAACCCCACTGCAGCCCTAACGCTGACCCCTGCAAGATCACGGGACACCACAGCAAGGTAGTGACACTGATTTCCACTGTTCTTGCTTGCATGCTAGCCTTTCCCACAAACTGTAGAAGTTATTTACAGAAGAGCTGCACAGCAGGAGAACTCCAGCTGCACTCGTGTGTACCACCAGCTCGAGGAGAAATGCATTTGGTGTGACCTCTACTCCTACCCTAACGGTTACTTTAGCCATTCCGCTTTCATTTCCAGTCCTCATTTCCCACCATGCCATAATGCATTAAATACATAAAGCCACAGTCACTTAATTCTATCTTCCCCATCCTTGTTCAGATTTTCTGGCACACGTGAAGTCTTGATTTAGAAGAGGAGGTCGCATCTTTCCATACTTTGCAAGACAGGCCCTTGGCACAGTCACATCGTTGGAAAATCTCCAGTCCATGGGACCCTTTCTTGCGCTGCTTGGTGCACACCTCACCCTGATGCAACACAGGCTTGCAAATTTTGGTCCAGAAATGGCGAGCACAGCAGTGTCCCTCAATACAGTCTGATGACCGTAGGCAGGGATCGCCTTCGTGTCCTAAAAAGAGCAACCAAACTATTTTACCTCATGGGAAAATGTGAGAGTACAGATTCAGTGCAGACTGATGCAAACGAAGCTCAGAAAAAGGAGAGGTGATATTTCTATTGGGGGCTATTGGAAGGAGGTAAACACAAGGGAAGATATGAATTAGGAAGTTTATTAATATATATTAATGTATATTATTAGGTAATCAAATGGGACCTGCCCTAAAACTTAGTAAGGAGAAATTCAGCTGCAGGCTTGTAAGCAGCACCGAAGTGCTTAGTTATGTGACTGTTACAAGAGGAGGATGTGTGCAACCTCGCACAACTGAAAAATGGATTGTGAGTCCACCTACGATAGAGAAGAGCAAGTAGATGCTATTTCAGTCGCAGGAACTGTTGGTGGATGCTGCGTCACTTTGGGGGCCAGGCTGTGAATTCTCACAACAGACATTCGCTCCCTGGGAAATTACTGCCTGGTTCTGGTTTGCATTGCTGTACCTTAACAGCAGCAACGCCATTCACAACATGAAGGAACAAAGCAGCGTAGCGCCGATGTGACCTCACCTTTGATGTGTGACAGCTTGGAGCGCGGCCTCCCTAGGTTTTGCCATCCCAAATCCTTGCTAGCGTAATGACTGTTCTTCTTGTTGCGTGGCCCTTCTAGAGCGGGGATGTGAGGCGTAAGGATGCTTTCAGTTACCGGTATGCAAATACCTGTGAGGAAAAGACAGTCAGTCAAAGACATGAACAACAGGAAACGCAGCCGAGATCCATACATAGACCAGGAGAATGAGTCTATTGAGTCCACAGTTGGACTCGATCTTAAAGGTGCTTTCCAACCAAATGATTCTGTGATAGCGCTGGGGATCGGCCTCAGTGATGCTCAGCTCTAATCCCTGATCCCCACACCTAACTTCACCTCAGCTCTGCTTCGCTCGCTGTCAGGCTCACTGGCGCTGGCTTTACAGTCTGAGCACTGGCGACCGCTTCCTGGACATCCTCTCCAGTCTTCGGAGGAGAAAATGGGAATGCAAACAGTATGGTTATAACCCAAGGATTCATTCAGTCAAGTTCTTTTGGGTTTCCTCTAAAAATTATGGGTTCTGTGCAGTCTTCTAGTGAACCAAACCTCATTGAATGTAGTGCTGTGATTTCAGTCAGCGGCAGCATCACTATTTTTGGTTTTCCCCACCCTAAGATGGGAAAAAGTCTGGTAGTACACAAGCTTTAAACATAGAAATAATATTAAAGAAAGTAAAGTGGAATAAAATAAAAAAAATGAAGTTTTCTTGGTTCAGAAAAAGAAGCACAGTGACCCAGAAAAAATACTGTTGCTGGGAACACTCCAGAGAACTAGATGCTATCAAAATGCTGGTTTTATGGAGGAAAACAAAGAAATGACTGACGTACCATTGTTGCAGCGGTTCCCAGGGCAGCACATGCCGTCTCTGTGGCAACGCTTCTTCTTCCTCCGGCACATCATGCATGCAGATGTTGCTTGATGAGGACTGTGGCAGTATCGCCCAACTTCGCATTCCTTATCGTTGGTGCACGGATAGGCCTGGTGGGTAAAAGAAAGGTTTACAGTGCAGCACGCCTTTGTGCAAGGCGTGTACGCAGCCCATGACACAAACAAACCGACCACCCCTGAAACCCCCAAAGCCACCAAGAAACCGACAGTTGAGATGCCATGCACTGGGGCCAGGAGATCAGGTAGGGATGCCTCACTGCAGCCATATAGCACTCTTGAAGCTCATGCTGCTGGTGAAGATGTATCTGCTTACAAAGAATCAGGGAGGCACAACCAGCTCCCTGATGGTTTCACCTTTTCTTGCCTCAAACATCTGTTGGCACAAGAGAACTCACATTTTTGTGGGTTCAGGCCTCTGATTCATAGTCGAGAATTTAAAACTGCACACTACAGAATAAACAGAGCCATAAAACTCAGTCTGTTAAATTCCCAAAACGCACCCTGCAACAGGTAACATTTTAATTTAAACTCCAAGGAGTTTGACAGTTGTCAAACACAGTGATGATCTACGCCGCGTTGGTACAAGCCCCTTTGCAACTGGGCCTCCCCCCTGGCCCACACCACGTGGACTCCCTGGAAGTGAACAAACCTCTCTGGTCAGCATTTCACTTGGGTAACCTTTACTTCACTTACGGGCTTAGCATATGCCTTACACGTGCCCCCTGCTAACCAGGGCCCGGTGGTATGCAGCACGGAACACCTTATAGAGCACAAACTGTCTCACGCATGCAATTCCCTGCAAGCAGACACACGTGTATACAATTGCCCTATATTCATCAAAGCCAGCATTATCTTACAGGAAACCCAACTTTTAAAGAAGAGGTGTGAAAGCACTGTAGAGTCCCATAAAAAGAGAAAAAGAAAAGTTTATTCCTACAAAAGGAAAAGACGTGGTGCTTCAAGGAGACATAACAACACACGCTGCCACATTCCAGGATCCTTTCTGCTGACTCCCACACAACTATGTTCTCTGTCTGCATCTAATTTTACTGCCTATTAAATTAATCATAGATATTTTTCATTCCTCAAAATTACACTTGAGGAATTTGTTTAGATAAAAAGATGAGAATAGATTTTGGACACTTTCTGGAAAATTATGTTTACACTTCCTCAACTAATTTCCTCCAGCATTTTAACTAAATCAAAGTATTGCTTTTACTGTTTTCAGAATGACTCTTGCAATTAATTATTCATCACAAACAAAAAGCTCAACTGACTAATTTTTGATGGAGGCTGATTACTTTTCTAATAGTATTTCAAATCAAGGATTGATTGTATTGTTCTCAGAAAAGAAAAACTTGGAGCCTGTTGAGAATTTGCTCTGAAAATTGTTCTGTTATATGGAGAACGTCTTGCTTCTCTGTCTTTGTCCCATTCTGCTGAGAATTGCAGAAGAAACAAGAGGTCTGACAATAAAACCAAGCAAGTTTCTCTAGTGCCGTTAGTGGGAGGGGGAACCATGCCATTTCCCAAGTGACTTCATTAGTTGTTTTCTCTGTCAAAATTTACTTTACAGTACCAAAAGTGCTGGCTGAATATTTCCCAAGTGCTGCTGCCCCATTACCTCTGCCCTGAACACATTTCTTTGAAGAACGATTCCAGAGTGCAGCTGTTTGGAGCAACCTGACGTATGTGTAAGTCTTTCTCCCTTTAGAATAACCATTTGCTCTTGAGTTCATCCTTGAGAGGATGAACATCAAAGGTGGCCAGATCTTTTAGCTAGGAGCAGCAGTAAGAGGCAAATGCAAGCACTCACCTGTTTGGTACTCTTCAGGCGTAAGTGGATTCTACTTATTCTAGCAAAACGGAACTAAAGTGCTCTCCCCTCAATCCCATCAATCCTTTCCCTCATTTTTCCAGGAGGAAGTCATTAACATTGACTTACAACTTATGATATAGCTACTATAAAAGCAAGGCTTCCCTGATAAATGAGACCTTACTAAACTGAGGATCTTACAATGCAGAAAAGGTTTTTTTATATAGACCTGTGCATGGTTGTACTGAGTTTGGAAAATACTAACACTGCTAGCTGGGGGAAATGCAAATAAAAAACAGATGAACTAGCTAAAACCTGGAGATAAAGGCATTTTAGACCCTTGTCTGTCATCAAGACCTTTATAACCGCATCTTTTTTCCAATATGGGCATGTGGTATACACCTGCAACTTGTCAGCAAGAAGCCTACTTGCAGTTTTCTTTTGGTTCCTCAAATAGCTTTTACAAAAAGAGTTCCCTGATCATGAATGGTGCTAATGAATGCTCTCACTTACCCTATCTAGCGTCTGTTTTACTTTTGGCTTTTAGGCAGAGTGACACATAAAGACCTTTTAAGATACGTGTCTAATTGCCAACTTCAGCTTTGTCTTTAAGAATGGTAAAAGCAACAAAAGACAATTTTGACGTTAAAAATTGCCAAGGAAGGTGACGCAACTCAGCCTTTAGTCCCACTCCAGAGCCCCATCCTAAATAAAGATAACACTTTTGAAATGAAAAAATAAGCTGAAACATTCACCTACATAAGGCAAATGGCTGCAGCACATCAAGAAATAATTTTGTCTTACATGTAGCTCAGACAACAACCGGCAGGTCTATTCAAAACCCCAGAAGACCAGCTGCCAGCCAGCTATATGAAAAACGCCTCTCACAAATGCTTGATGCCATCAATTGTCTTGATCTTTCTTCCAAAACCACCATCCATTTGATATCCTAGCTGTCAATCACAGGGAGCCTGAAACCAAAATGCCTACCTAGTCTTGTGTCTGTCTCGTAGTCACTAGACATTCCTTGGAATGACTCCTGCTCCCAGCAAAGTAATTTGTCGCTGTGCAGCATTCAGTATTAAAATACAAATATAAAACAAAATAATGTAGTGTGTACATAGCCTTGGCTAACAGGAGGGAAAATGTGTTCATAATTGTCCCATTGTTGGCAGTAGCTGAGCCAATCTATGTATAAATATGTATATGTTTTTTAAAATACAGGATAAAGAAAACATACTTCTAAAAATGTACATGCTAACAATTGTCTAGGCATGAGTCAAGATTTTCAAAATCTTCTATACCACAGTGCCTGAAACACAGTCTTTACGTATAGGGAATTGCAGAGAACATTTCCTATATACAACACAAAGACACAAATCAGTCCCAGATGGAGAGGCAAAAAGCAAGCTGTAAACCAGCCCTACTTCCCCAGCAATGATAACTAATTCTACAAGGCACATCATCCCTTCACATTCTTCAGCTATACATATCATTTTCTGGTCGTAAATCTCTATCCACTAAACGCAGCTTTGATATTATGGGAAACCAGATGAAACAGAGATAAAATATGTAGCACTCCCTGAAGCTGCATTTAAACAATCTTTCTTAATTTTTTTTAGCCCAGATTACAGGCGATCAAGTCACCCGTAGCGTGACATAAACTAGATTTGCCTGTGATAACGAGGCACGTTTTCAGAATGTATTGTCTGATGAAGAGCATTGCTCGCTGAGATGTTTTCTCCTCGGTCATTCCAATTACTTTTGTGTCCTTGTATACAAGATACTGTTGAATGCGTGAACGTACAGCAAGATCTACTGGATTTTTACTGTGTTCAGGCTAGATATTTAAACGGGTGCTGCTCATGCTGTGCCAGGATGTCCCCTGCATCAGTCCACCAAGACTAACCTTCTCCAGCCAGGTCACAGCAACACGGGCTGGGTTGGGCTGGGACAGAGTCAGTTTTCTTTGTGGCAGCTGGTCTGGGGCTGTATTTGGGGTTTGTGCTGGAAGCAGCGTTGGTAACACAGGGGTGGTTTCATCACTGCTGAGCCAAGGCCCTTCCTGCTCCTCACCCACCCCAGCGGCGAGGGGGCTGGGGACCTTCCAGAAGTGTTGCTGAGGCTCTTCCTTCTGTATGAGCTTCACAGTGAGGCCGAGGAAGGGACGGACTGACTAACGTCTGTGACTAAGGGGCTAACGCCATTCCCCTCATTGGAGGGGTGTGCAGGAGCGAGGTTTATTTCTACATTTGCCTTCTCCTTTTGGCAGAGGAGATCTAACAGCAACTTTTCTCAGTGCAATGAGGTTTTCTTGATGTTTTTGCTGGTGTCATTTACTGTTCTGTGTATTTTATATGGTCATCCTGAACCACAGAGTTCCATCGCACGCTGGAGCAATACTAAGTGGTGGGACTGTCATGCTATGGAGTCAGTCAGTCCGAGTCTCTCTGTCTGGCACTATAAAAGCGTAATGGAGAAGTGCTCCAGGGCGAGAGCAAGACAGACATTGTTATGTGCTGAAGGGTGAGTGAGTAGACTGATGTCAGACACACTTTACTGAGCTTTGGGAGATAAGGGCTTGAATTTCAGCATGGCCTCCAGCAAATATTTGAAGACAATGTTCTTGCCCAGTGTCTTAGTCACTAGGCTCTCATTTGCTCAGATTATGATGTCTCATATGTTTTTATGCTGTAGCTACCGCACGCTGTGCTAGCTGACTCTGTCAGGGAAAGGCAAGAAGAGCCACTGGCATTTTTACCTAGGCTGTGTCATCACTCATCCAGCACAAGCAGTTCTAGACACCGCTGGCTTCAGCCCCGCCGTCAGTGCCGAGAGGAGCTGTGCCTAAATAAGCCATTTGGTAGATACAGATATCACTAGTGACTCCCCCAGAAGCAGTTACCTTTTTTTTTTAAAAAAAACCCCCACATCATAAAGTCCAAGTGCAGAGTCAGTCCTGGCAGGAGACCACGGCTACTACCACTCCCAGCAGAAGAAACAGCACGGAGGTTATTCACTACCCCTTTACCGTGGGTGCGGAGCAGCACGCGAGGATACTCCTGTACCACAGGAATGGCAGTATCACTGCGGTGACTGCACTGGACACTGGCCAGCGTGTTTCATCCACTCATTTAGGCTGCTCCTCATGGGCTTGTCCAGACAGAATCCCTGGTTATGAATACCCTATGCAAATACCTGTGCCACGAGGTTATGCTATCACGTCCAGCAAAAATGGCTTTTTCTGCTGCCAAAAGACTTCTCTCTTCTATCACACCTAGATAATCTTTTATGTTCACACCATGGCTGTGAGCTTACCACAACTTAATTGGTACTGCAACTCAGTCTAGTACTCACTTGTTACTTACGGAAAAAAGGTTATTTCCTCTGTTTCACTTAATTATACTTTTATAAATTCTAAAATAATGACTGTAAAGGAGGTAGAATCTGACCTCTCTCCAGCCAGTGTGCTAACCAGAGGATCAAAGCTGGCCTAACTACAGGCAAAAGGACAGAGTTTCCACCCTCCCCATAAGAGATGAACAATAGAGCTTGTTTGCCCTTTAGTCTCCGGACTGTACATATTGCTTAATGTTCCGCAGCCATCAGGCATGATGAAGCAACCAGCTGGCTCAGTCGTGGCGAGCGCCTCTCCTTTCCATCCTGCTTTGCACAGGGCAGAACTATCTTTCTGAGCAAGGACTTGGTCCCCGTAGAGCAAACATGAAACAGCCAGAGGGGTGGCAGGTCTGCTTTTGCTTTTCTCTCTCTCTGAAGAATTAGTTCATCCAAAGTAAAAGCATGCCAATAAATTAAGAAATGCAAACATATGCTTAACCAAATAGCCTGCTGTCAAGACTAATTACAAAGAATGCAAGTCATTGTTTGGCTCCTCAGTTGGGCCTGATTCTGAGTTAGGATCTCAAATTTATTATGGCTCTTAACAGATCAACATTGGTGGGACAGTTGCATGCAACGTGTGGCCTGTGGCGCTAGATGAATACAGCACGTGTGGGATTTGTCCCACTTGCCTCTTTGGAGATGAGGGAATGAAGGTCCTCTCTATGGAAGACAAGGAGAAGACCTAACAGGGTCTCACAGGAGGACACAACCCCTTGTAACAATGGAAATAAGAGCTCTTCATTCAGAACCACATACACGTGATAAAGCAAAACGGAGGGGGGAAAAGGGGAAGTCAAAGCTTTTTCACGAATGAACAAATCAATCAACCAAACTCCCAACTCCTTGTGGGTTGGTTTTTTTCCTGCAAGGCAATTAAAAACTACCTTCTGATGGCTACCCAAGTGTATTCAGACAAATCCATGCCTAACTGACAAGCTTCAGCCTCGCTGCCTCCTAGCTGCCAAGCAAACGTGTACACTAAGATCTGGATAGGCAATGACTGTCATTTACATTGTTTTTAATCCCAAATGAGAAGAGAGTTTATCAGCAGCCATCTGGAGCAATGCAGTTTTCCCACAGCACTGCTGATGTTGCTTTTTTCTATTCTTAGCTCAACACCAGCATAGATGATAGCGAGGGATCTCGCTGTGCACAAGCAGAAAGCCATGGTTAATTTATCCCACGGAGGAAATCATGCTGTGCTCTCAGACAGCTCCAGACATGGATCCTGTCTCAGACTGATCTCACCAGAAACTCTCAACTCCCAGTGACTTCTGTGGCACAGACCGTTCCTGAAAGCAAAACTCACAGTAGTTGCAACGAAACAGATTTACTCTGTTCAGTTGCCATGACAAGTTTAACAATTCGTTTTTTCTCACTAAGCCTCCTTCTTGTTAAAATAATACATCTCTGACCCATTCCTCTGCCAGACCCAGAGAGGAAAGCACCATCTTCTGCCTCTATATTAAGCACAGGCGCTTTCTTCTAGCAATAAGTTATTTTTAACTCAACTTAAAACTACACTGCTGTTCATGAGGTCTGATGCAGAGCGTGCTACGTTGTGAATATGTATATGGCGACCTCCAAAGATCATTCCTTCAAACTGTGTGGCTAATGGCCCCAGAAGCCTGCATGATTAAGACAATAAATATTCATGTTTCAAAGTAATACCCAACCCACCGCTAGACCACCAGGGGAAGACCGTTTCTAAAATGTGCAGTAGTCCCGTTCTCATGATGTGCTAGAGCCAAAGAAAACTCAGATCTTAACAATCAAAACCCAAACCTCACTGAGGTCCCTCTGAACCAACAAGGCCGCAGGACTCACGCGGGTCCTGGCTCAGGCTTTCCTCGTCCCAACAAAAAGGTCATGGGAAGCAAGCAGTAGGCAGTCGGGCAGGGAGCTGTGCTTAGGGGAGCGCGTAGCTGCACCTGGCCGAAAGAGAACCAAACACCTTAAACATGGGAACCATGTTGCCCTGTCGCAGGCCGAGCTAGCCAGAGCGAGCGGTGCCTCTTCCAATGCAGACAGAAAACCTCCAAAGACTTTCCCCATATGAAGTCTCACGCATACTGTGACTCTGTGTGATCTATTGGCCCACGTGGTGGACTTCAATGAGGATTTTAGGTCTACAGCAGAGCCTCTTATTCAACAGCTTACAATTCAACACCTTTTCTTACAGAAGGAGCTACGCTTTGTGTCCTGCTGGGAGGAGGTAGTGTCTGTTTAAAGCTGGCCGTGGCTTCAGGAGAAGAAACAGAGAAGGCAATCTGAAAGGCTGCAAGTGGATCAATTAAATTCCTGGGGAGACACTATTATCTGAATTAAATTGGCCTTAATTTACCACATTTTACGTGAGTTATGAAAGTATAAACTCAAAGGTTTAAGGCACTTTAAGTAATCCACCTTAAAAGTTGATTCAACTTGATTCACCTTCAATTCCTCATCTAGGTAAAACCTGAAATGAGTTGTATTTCCAAGTGACTTAAACGGCAGCACACTGTGCCCAAAATATGCACAGATATGTTGTGTATAGCACAGAACAGCACAGAACTATCACCAGGACGCAGCATATATATTGTAGTCCCCAAGGCAGCACAGCTACGGGTCCCTCCTGTTCTATCGCACCTTTGAGGAAAATTACCGGCCTTAGCTCCACGCTGGTGTCACTGCCGAGCCCTGCCCTTTCCAAGGCAGCGTCCTGCGCTTCCTGCCCCCGCGCTGCGCGGACACAGGAGCTGAAGTTTTCCCTCCCTCCGTACCGTGACCGCTTCCTTCTCAGCATTTGGAGAGACCATGAGCCTCCCACGCTGCTTGAGTTTGAAGGAGGCTTCCTGCTCCATAGAACTGGTACCTTACAGAAGACACGATTAAAAAAGGTTCAAAAGCTTGGGGAACAGTCAGTTTGACCCCAAATTTTATGGACTTTATCTCAATGTGTAAGATTCATATTGTCTGGTGAACTACCAGCAGCAGCATTACAATAGAGAGCATCAAAACAATGTTAGGTAATCTTTGAAGTCAATAATGTAGCATTAAATCAATGTGACAGGAAGCCTCTAGGTCTCGATTTTATGTCATTTTCGAATGCATCACCAAAGACTGCGCAAAGAATAAACGTTTGTTAACATGCACTTTGTTCTATGTCCAGCCTTTTCAGCAGACTGTTCTTGCCCTTTTATCTCTGCCTTTTCCCCACCCCTTTTCTGATGGTTTTACTTTTTAGTTTTGTCTCTAATTGGTTATTTATCATCTGTTCCAGAGTGAGATTCTTCTGGCTTTTTGATCAACATGTTTACTGCAATGGATGAACAGTGGGTTGCCAAAAACAGTCTTCCCTCTGGATCTATTAACTCTAGAAGTATGGAGTTTTTTATTAATCTAAGAATACTATCCAGATGGAAACAGCTAGCAGATCCGATGGCTCACAAAACACCAAGCATTAAAAAAACACAGGTAAATACTCAGTTGTTGTGGTTGGGAGTAGAACAACACTGTTGGGAACTGGCAGTAAGTGATTGTTCTAACACCTGGGTCTGAGCGACCCCAAATCATGACACACTTTCAAGGTGGAGCTTTCATGAACCATCTCTGCAAGCATGTATTCACAGCAAGAAAAATGAGATGACAGCTTTACCTTCTGTAGTACAGCTACTAAGGAAGTAAACTTCCTTTCCTTTTAAACATTCACACAATCTAGAAAAAGCAAGGGCGAATCTCTCTCTTATTGAAGTCAGGGCAAAGGTTCCTGCAGTGCCTGGAGAGAGAATGCTTCCAGGTTACAAACATTCGTGCAGGGTCTGTAGTCCTCACCCTGGAAACGACAGGTATTCCTTGCAGAAGATGCTTTGCATTGCAGAATACAAAGCATTTAAGACACTAGTTTTCAAAACGTCGTTTCTCTGGCCCTCACGTTTAAAAGGACTGCCCTGAAAGCAGGAGTCCGTGTCAGCTGGGGAGACGGCCAGATGCCATATGTCTGAGAAGGATGAACCGCAGCCTCCGCCTCAGCAGATTGCTGACTGCAATCTAACATTGTTCCTGAATGTCAGCATTATTGTTTGTCTGCCTGACAGTCATTTATTTGAGAACACCTGGCTCATACATCTCTCAATCCCCAGTTCTTTCTCTAGGCATCAGAAACCACCATTGTCATCTGATATTCAAAACACGTTCCCTCTTTTCCTGCTCTACGTGAGCCCCTCCGCAATGTGATGGCTGTGACTGCTCCACTGCCAAAGGAACTGAGAGGGACCAAATCCTCTGAATTCCAAAGCACCTACCGAGAATTGAAATCAGACATCAAAAATCCATCAGCCCAGCTTTAATATCAGCACAAGCAAACACCACCGGGACACCTGCACCAGCTCCCACTCTCCAGTCTCATGCACCACAGAGAATTCAGAGGCATGGCCACAGAAGTTCATGAGTTTTAAGGACAGAGAAGGGAAAAAAAACCCCAAAACCAACAAACTGATATTTCTTCAGTTCTTACATTTGGTCTGCATGAGCAAGACTGAGAAACAGGACGAGTCGATAACGCAGCTTGGGGCTTTCCCCTTCCTAACAACAGGAAGAATTACACTACGAGAGCGCGGCTCCTCACCCCGGCTCCTCCTAGGAGCAGTTACGCTTGGCCGAGGAGCCCGCAGTGCTCCTGCAGTGGGACGACCTGCAAAAGAGCAGCTGTCCAGGGACAGGGCTTGGTCACAGCCCCTGAGGGCTCAGGCAACCTCTGCAAAGGGGTTAGGCTCATGTTGCTGTTCAGCTGATGCCTCAGTAAGAGGAAAAATTACAATACTAGGCTATTAAGGCAAATTATCACACACAAATTAAGGCCTCAAAGGAGGCCAAAGATGGCAGAAAAGGACCCCTAGCAGCATCATTACAAAAAAATCATTATACTCTTATTATGCGATTGAGTTACAGCTGCCTACCCAACTTCAGCCTGTGGTAAATAACGTAGCAATCAAGGTTTCAACACTATTTACCCTTTTTTCCCTTTTCTTTTAAAACGGTCCTGGTTAATTTTGCACAAACAAGAAAACAGGAACAACACAGCAAGGCAAGAATAACTTGTGAGTAAAACCAGATGAACACTAACATATTTACATAGTGTAATGACTTCACTATTAATTCAAACAAACCCAGGCCCCAATTCTCAGAAGAGAGCGCAGAGCACACGCGGTCCAGGAGGCAAGAACAGGGTGGCTTCAGACTGCACTTCTGTCTGCAGCCCCCGAGAAGTGGGGACTGCTCTTAGGTTCACTCTGCAATAGCCACTGAGGGACCATCTTTCATTCCAGATGTTGTATTCCAACTACACCCTCTTCTCAATCTCATCGGCCCCTTTCCATTTTCAAGCAAGGCTTCCATCAGTGCTAGGGACCATAACATAGAAGAGATGGGACAATCGGAGGGGAAAAGAAAAAAAAAAAAAAGAGAGAGAGAGAGGGGGAAGAAAAAGAAATCCAGACTCAGGTCCACTACCTACAGTGGACAGTAATTTCTTGTTAAAAGTACAAAACCAAAAAATCAAAGTCCAGAGAAACAGGAATAATCCTATGCAATTTCTGAATCAAGCCAAAATGGAGATTATCCTATTCTTGTCATTGTCAGCATGCAGTTACCTAGGATTCTGTCACTTAGCTCTGAATTAACTATAAATCTGTTCTCCACCTTCAAAATAAGCTGTTTTGCAGCTGAGACTTGTATTTATCCTCTTCCTTGCTATGTTTTACCGTATCTTCTGAACTTATGTTTTCAAGTATTCTTGTCTGAAAATAATATTCTTTATGTGGAGTTACGGAATCTCCCCTTTGTTCCTAGATGTCTTGGATGTTGATCAACAAAAAGTCATTAAAAAGTTTAATCCTCTATGCTTGGCACTACATCAGACTGAGAGCAGTTTCTTTGTAACAGCCTTTGGAATAAATATCCATTAAAGATTTTTTTTTTTTTTTTCTTATACTGGTCACCCACATTTTATAGTGGGTGGCCCTTTAGTTTATTCCATTACTATATTTCCACTTCTAAAGCTAAGCCAGATGCAGCAACCTGATACTACTTCTTAGTTCACGCAACTTTAATGAAAACTTCCGTTTATATCTGATACTTGTTAAGAAAGCTAAAGAAACAGGAATCACGGTAATATTGCACCACCTTCTTGACAACTTTTATTCTGCATGAGTTGGGTTCTCCCGGGTACTGCATGCTTCGTTAGCAAGCATTTTTCGCATTTAGATGCCCCAGAGTGCAAGCAGAGAGTCAAGCGGTATCTGAACTCCTCTTGCTGGTATTATTTGCGTTACACCACGCCCAGAGGCAGCGTCTCGGTGCTGTGCTTGCTTATACTGCTACGTGATCAGTTCTGTAACTGCTAGATAGTCTACATAGGCAAGACCTAACAAGGGCAGAAAAGATTTTAAGGGGTTGGGTTGGTTGATTTTGTTTGCCCCTTTTTTTGTTTTTCCCCGCCTTCCTTCTTTCTTTTAAACAGATGGACCCAAGGTAGTGGAGATAAATGGCTTGGCTATGCCAAGGCCACATAAGAAGTCCACCGTACACAAGTGATTTTCTTCAACCCTCATCCAGTTACAGTTAAATTAACTGTATGATGCTTTCCTTTTTCTGAACTTGTACCCTTCCTTTCCAATGTGCTAAGTATAAGCCACTGTGTCTTTAACAATTATCTCCTCTACACAGGGATACAAACACAAATCAAGGTGGCCACATTTAACAGCCAAGTATGAAAAAATGTAGTCCTACAATGTCGTTCTACAAATGTAGTCCTCCTTGTAGTAATACCCATGGAAGCACATTTTACATAAATAAATTGATTGCCTAAAGCATTTTTTACAGATTAATTTACTCAGCCTATTTAACAACTGCCAAACATTTCTTAGAGCATGGATGCATGCAAAGCTCTGAAACCAACCATGGCTACGTGATCATGGCAAAGATTTCCTCCCTTACCTTTCTGCTAGGCTGTTTGCTGCAAGATGTAAAGGAGATGTGATTTATTGTTTACCCTGTACTTCACATGCCACTCCAGCGGAAAAAGAAAAAAGAAAAAAAAAAAGGGAAGATTTAATTAGGCAGATAAAAATATTTATAACTAAGTCTTGGGTAGTTCAGTGGAATTATTCAAATGCTTGATGTTATTTATATGTTTATGCTTGTGAGAACATAAGCATATTTGTAATAGTTTACTGTACACAAAGCATGATTCACCACTTAGGCAACAGAATATTTTCCTAGTTAGACTGCAAGGAGGCAGAAAAGCAGACTAGACTGACATGAAAAGTACTTCATCCCAGAAGAGTAATGAAGTAACACTAGATGGTTTTCCTCAGTCATGAGAAGGATATTTCCCAAGTCAACTAATTGCCTTTTATTTTCCTGCTCTTCTAATTCTCCAGCAGACAGGACTCAAACCAAGTGAGACAGCACAGTTCCGTGGCACGGTGCCCTTTGCACCACGTCTTTAGCGCTGTGCTCTAACGAGCGCTCGGCTGCAGGATAACTGAACTGACGGTTACCTTGGTGGTGGCGACACCTACTCTGCTGAGAGATGCAAATACCAATAGGCAGCTCTTTGCGTATCCCAGTGTCTAAATTCACCTGAGTGTTTTCAAGTTTTGTGAAAATACACAGGAAAGGAGAAAATGTGCCCTTTCCCACAGACCACTCAGTCCGAAACAGGCACAATTCCCACTGGCTTTGGAAGTTTCTCCCAAGTAGGAAAATCAGCCCATGAAGTAACAAAGCATCACTGTTAAAATATAGGTGTCTCCTAAATAGGGCACATGCGCCTTGAAACCAGTTCAAAGGATCATATGTGACGGGAGCAAACGGCACTTTGCCCGCTGAGAGGGTCTCTCAGAACCGAGGCACTGGGACCCACAGCCTTGCAGCTACTTGCTGCCTCATTAATTCAGTTTAGCTTCCTGGGAATCACACAAAATGGTCCCCAGAATACAGTGGAGAGGGGCTAAATATCAGGTTTTGCCATCATTTCCTAAGACAGTCTCTTGCTGCTCTTCCTACGTGCATAGGAAGGGAAGAGAGGAGAGAGTACAAGACGTCTGTCGTGCTTTGCAGCTACGACTTCCCATTTTGACCCCTGTTCAGATGAGTATGAGTAGCAACACCCCTCCCTGGACACACTGAAATGCCATTTTCATCGCTATTCGTTCTTCCTGGTATCAGTGGCACAGAAGCTACCAGCTTCTCCCACAGCCTGCTTTTACTGAGCGGAGACGCAAAGGCGGAAGGGAGGAGGAACGCCTCCCCCTGCCCCGATGCAATGCCTGCAGGGACGGAGTCCCCGTTCCTGCTGTGGGAAGCTGCTGCTCTGAACACTCCTGTAAAGCCCCCTCCAAAGCCTGGACTCTCTGAGGCCATGCTAGAGTTACGCGGTTACAAAATAATTTTTTATTGGACATATATAGGCATGGTGCATAGCAACCACTGGTTTTATTCCTGAAAACACATACTTGGTCCCTTTGGTGCGCTGTTGTCATTTTAATCAACAGAACCTCATTTACACGTGACGCTACAGGACTCGTCCCAAAGGCAAGACAGTGCTCTACCTTAGAGGGTTAACGATTGGGATATATACTGCAGAAAGGTAAGCTTTGTCACTAAAGGAAACACATTTTCATCAGTATAATTAAAATGGCTGGTCAAAATTCTTGGGTTGAGGGTGTCAGGTTATTTTGAGCTGCAACAATAAGGCATCTGAATTACTTCATACTTAGCTTACCTTTTCAATAGCACATAGCATACCTACAAAGATTTCATCTAATTTAAGTACCTTTATCCAAGTTTATTCAATAGAAGAGATTTTTTTCTCAATTAAACCAATGAAATCATGCTGAAGCCTACAGGTTGAATCTGTAAAAGAACATTGGGATCACTGAAGTACGTTTTGATACTAAGAGAAGTTCCTCAGTAAGTTGTATCATAAAAGTACTGCTCATCGGCTAAGGCGTCTGTATACGTCAGAATATTACTTGAACATGCAAATACAACCACATTGCTATTTTGACATTTTTCTATAACATTTTGAGATAACATAATCACTCTGCTCCAAAACATCCCCCTCCAAATCTTTTCTCATTTTTGCTCATCTTGTACTAACAAGATTTACCATGCTTGATCATGAGATCTGGAAAAATAAAGGAAGAAGCACGTGCTACTGCAGTTAGCTCATTTTTCTTTAAACAAAAGATCAAGTCTGTCTCCACAGACACACACCCCTTTGCAATCATTGACCTCACTATTCCTCTCCTCTAATTTTAAGTCCCCGTTATAAAATTCAGTGAAGAGAAATTGTAGGCACTGACAAATATCGGCATTAGCAGTAGTGCTACAATCTGTCACACCAAGAAAATCCAGCTGTTTGTAGAGTGATGGCCAGTAGGGATGGTGTGCAAGAGCAAAATAAAAATGCCTGGATCCTCCCAGGCACCTCTGCCAGCTATTTATACAAACCTTTGCTGACCTTCTTTCCTCATTTCTTTTCAGTGTCAGCTTCTTTCTCCTCATGACTGAGCCAGAGTTGTTTACCATATACCAAAAAATTCAAATTCATTATCCTAAAGACCTCAAGTCAAAGTACATCTGGTTTGGAAATGACAGTCTGTCTTGGGCCTGTCTGTCCTGTAAATACACACACATATATCTGAATGGAAAAACACCTGCGTGTAACAGATTTGCTGAGGAATGTGCAGTAGTACCCTTTGTACCTGTCAAGGGCAACAAGAAAACCTTCTATAGGTAGATCAGTGATAAAAGGAAGGCTAGGGAAAAAGTGGGCCCTGTCCGGAAGGAAACAGGAGACCTGGCTACCCTGTGAAGATATGGAGAAGGCTGAGGCACTCAACAACTTTTTTGCCTCAGTCTTCAGTGGCAAGTGCTCCAGCAAAACCGCCCAAGTCGCAGACGGCAAGAACGGGGACTGGGAGAAGGAAGAATCGCCTACTGTAGGAGACTGGGTTTGAGATGATCTTTAAGGTTCCTTCCAACCCAAACCATTCCATGATTCTGTGACTCGATCACTCTTACCGGATGTGAGTCAAGAAAGACTTTTAAAAAGTTCAAAAGAAAAGCAGCAAACCATTGTTTTAATGAGATTCCATTGGGCAGAACTCTGCTCATGCCTCTCCCGGCTGACATGTTTTCATTAGCGAGATACACAAATAACAGCAAAGCTATTTGTACGGCACCCATCGCTCGGGTGCAGGCTCTCGCTCTGCCAGAGCGCTGTCTTTTAGAGGTTCAATCCCGCACTGCTGTTATCTGCTCTGTGAGAAAAAAACCACAACACTGATGGAAATGAATAGAAATTTTGTGGCTGACCAACAAAGGGACTTTCCCAACCAAAATCGAACAAAGGTTTTAATTTATTTAGGAAATCAAAAGGCTTAAAAGGCACCACCTCGCAATCTCACCCTAAAGTGAGTGGTCCTCACTGCGATAATAATTGCATGGTTTTGCTGGGCTTCACAGTGGATTTACTTATTAAAGATTTAGCACATAAGTAAAGATTTGAAGAGCAGGTGATCAATACATGACAGCATAAAAATATCATGAAATGTACATTAGGTGTTAGTTGGAAGCATTCCCTTTAAGATACTTTAGAGCAAGTTGGCTGAACTCTTGAAGAGAGGCAACACAAACGGGAAGATGAACAGAGCAGGAACCAAACAGGACCCAGAGCAGGGGCACCGGCCGCCCCCCCTCACGCCGGCCATGCCGTCGGTGGCACGGAACACTCTACTGCCAGCGCTGACACCAGCGCACACACAGTGTCGCTCCTTCGCGGCTCCCCGCAATCCTGCCCACAGATCGCACTGGAAGGCTGGACTACAAACTTTTAGTTCTCCAGATTCTACCTAAGTTTTGTCCAAACAAAGGAGCCTAAAACGACTGGTAAAACTTTTTTACCATTGTTCAGGAGGAGTTAAACCTATCCTTGTCCCCAGGCAGGGTGCCAGGGCACAAGGCTACAGGCACGGGGCTTGCGCTGGCCGGTGGCACCTCCCGCGCACGCACGTGACAGACGCGCCGCTAGTAACACCTTCTGTCCCCAGAAGTGCACAGCTGCGGCTAAAGTACAGCCACCTTTGCTGCCTTTTCAATTAACTGCTGAATCTCATTTTTAAAATTCAGGGACTAACAGACTTCAGAAAACATGTCATTTCAAAAAAACGCACCAGTTTTTACCAGAGTTTGCAAAAAGCAGTACTGCTGACAGGCTACTCACAGGCTACCAACCGTGATGTGGACTCTTGGGGGAGAACCACCAAGCAGCACAAGCAGGATTTTTTTTTTTTTTTTTTAAGTGTTGGTTTTTTGGTTTTGGTGGGGTTTTTTTTATAACAGCCTTAGTTATAACATGTTGGCAAAAGGAAAAACTGCAACAAAAAATGCTAAGAAGCAGAGCTGGGGACCACTGAGAGCCTGGTCTGCGTCCATAACCAGGACTGGTGGCTACCACAAGCCCGGCTATCACAGATTCTGTACGAATTCTGCTGTGTTCGGGATTTCAAGAAGAGGAGACAGAGGCACGCTTCCGTGCTTGAAAAATGTACCACCGACCGATACCGCATGCGCATGCCAAAACCTGTACAGCAACGCATTGATGATTTCATTTTTAAAATGCTGTCACTTACATCTAGATACACGGACCACAGGGAGGTATAGCAGAGATGCAACATGGGATCACGCTGGCATATGGCAAATGATTACAGAATACAACAAACTACTACATCGTCTGCAGGTATCGTTACAACAATGTTAGGTATCATCGTTTCTACTGAGAGGCAGCAGAGGAACCTCCGTTACGGACAAGACCTGCATTGTTCTAGGCAAAGCAGAAATAGGAGTTCCCGTGTAAATGCCAGAAGGGTTCAAATCTAGCTCCGTAGTGGGTTTACAAAGAGCTGAATGAGTTCCAAAGTCTTTTAGGATATGTCAACAAATGAAATTGAAAACACAGCTATTCGAACAAGGGATCTGTATGTACTTACATACTGCACACTGGTATACCTGCCATGTAAGAATTTGGTTTAGTGAACGTAGTTAGGAAACTCTTCATTTAAGTTTTATTTGCTCTCCCTTTTGAAAACAGCTCACTATTTTCTTTTTTTCTTTTATGGGCCACAAAATTACATGTGACCAAATGTACCTATTTACTGAAAATGGGTTCCATTAGTATGTAATCTTATCCTTGCATTGTTTTCTTCTGAAGAAAAATAATGAAGAACAGGTGGTGATACTTAGCATCAGGCTCCTGTTTCTAGAATTACAATCTACTGGGAGCCACCAGCAATCTCTGAAAGCTGTCATAAGCGCTCAGGAACTAGTATGATCCAGAGCACACTCAATACATTAAAGCGTCTTTTTGAAAATTTAAGTAGGTGTGACAGGAGAAAACTGGCTGAATGGCGCGGGGATTCTAACGTGTCCCTGCAAAGGGTCGTGATTTCCTTCTGCATCCCACAATAAATAACTCAAGCTGGCCTCCATTTCCACGGCAGAAATTAGACATTTAAAAAATTCAAATAGGTACCATATGCACTATAAACCTTTCTGGTTTAGTGTTCAAATGTAGCCACACTTATATTGGAAAATATGGGATTTGAATTCTCCTGGAAGAACAGTAAAAAGCTGTTCCTTTGCACTTATTTATTCTTTTCTCAGTGCCACAAAAACCCAGCAGTGTTGATAAATGTCTCCTTGATATAGTTTGAAAATCTACTGGTCTCACGCTGCACAAATAGTGAGTCGCAACACCGCATGTTGAATGGACCTTTCCTTCTCTTATCATCCCATCCTTACCTCACCTAGAGGGAAGATGTTTAGAAATAATTCTAGATAACTGACAGCTGTGTTTCCCAATGCGCTCTCATGAGGAACGTGAGACACAAACAACATTAGCTAACAGACCTATGCAAACAAACAGGCATTACGTATATAAAATATAGCTCCAAAGCTGGGGAGTAGGCCAAAGCCAACGCGTGTTTGCGTGGCAATTTCAACTGACATGCTATTTTACAAAACCAGACGTCGAAGGCTGACTGATGTCCCTAACTGCTACTCTGTGACAGATAAGCCACGATCCACACTTACATGAGGAAATAGTTAATACAAGTTTGTTTTGTGGCACTGTAGTTCAAGAATGATAGGAATTAAAAGAATATAAAGTTATTGGCCAGGCCAGATTTTCTGTTGGTGGAAATTGGCTGCCTCCCACTGATTTCCACAGGAATATGTCAAGTTGCACCAAGTAGTTAGGTTCTACTTCCCATTCCAGGTTTCTCGCATAGCTATACGAGAGCAACGTTACATTTATTATTACTGTCGTTATTTCTTTTGGGAGACCTTAGTCAAAGTGGTCCCTGCAAGTTGACATCCGTTGACACTAGGCTAACTTCAACAGGTTTGGGGCAGAGTATGTGAATTTTAGCCCTCTTCAGTCTCACCTCTATTAGCTTTCCTCTAAAAGAGGGGGCAGTGTGACGAGCGTGCAATTCCATAGGAATCATACTCTGATTTAACAGTGCTCAGGAAAACATTTTACTGCTTCTGGTTCTCCTCAAAGCCTTAATGCAGAGAGAATGTCCTGTTCTCCAATGAGTCCCGTGTAAGTGTCTCTCCACTTGTCTACGACAAAAGAAAAAAAAAGGTGCCCATTGCTTTGAGATCGTATAGAAGGAATTCCACCTTACGGAAGCAAGACAAGCCCAGCCCACAACGCTGGGAGAGATGGCAAGGCAAAAGTATTAGGGGAAAGAGAATGACAAATATTATTTTTTTCTCCTTGCCATCATGCTAACAACAAAGTTTTTCCAAGATGAAAAATACAACTGTTGTCACAGAGGTTCTTTAACGTAAGGAACAGTAGCTTTTGTGCTACGAAAACTCTTGGTCTTAATTAGCCTTTCCACTTGAAATCAGGTTGCTGAAGTAAGGGATTACCTTAAATTGTCCCATCAGATCCATCTAGAACCAGGTGGTTTCCAAATTTCCTTAATACAATAAATATTTCCCCCCTTTTATCATCCTGTTAACCTGGATCCAGCTAAAGTAACTGAATCTCTTCCAGCACGTGCATCACTAGCAGAATTCTTGACCAAAAGAATTTTGGTGATGAGTGAACCAGAAAAAGTGCACAGCCTGATCCCAGGAAAGGTTTCATCTCCAACAGACAAAATCATCCTCGTCTCATTTGTGAACTGACCAAATTTAAACATTGGAAAACAATACACATGAAAGCACATTATGTCATTTTTAAGGAAACCTGTTTCACAATAATTTTACTTTAATTCCAAACTTCAGACTTACCTTCAAAAGACATTTAGAAAAGGAAATTTGCTATGCTTTGAGCAGTGAATAAGACCGAATAATGAAATTTAGAATTGTGAATATTTTAGTTTTGAAGAGCCCTAATTTCTAGAAGGTTTTTTCCCCCTAACAAGAACTGAAACGTTTGTTTCTTTATCAAAACTTCTCAAGAAAAATGTTCTTTTATGACATTTTTCCTTTTCCTGGTACAAGAGATTGCAAAACCAGTTCTAATAACATCAGACTATTGGTAAAAAACAGAAAATAAATTATAACTTTCTTGCTTAATCCACATACCGTAAATAATTTTAGTATATATATGCATATGTGTGCAGATACATGTCAGATATAATGTAAAAAATAATAATAGACATGTCCAAATAGGGATACACTACTACAGTGAGAATGCCAGACATTCTCCTTCCTACACCATCCCTAAAATTATGTCCTTGGCTAAAATCCTGAAAGGATTTTAAAGGTAGAAAGTTACCTTCTTAAAAGCTTTTTCCACAACCTAACTGATCCCTTGCTAAGTTGATTGCAGCACAAATTCGCTTCAGCCTGGAGCACAAAGGCTGGATTTAGCTCTTACAAATACCACAAACTTACAAATGTTGTACTGCTGAAATTTCCATTCGAGTCTGAGGACTTGCACAGGTGGAACAAAATCAGTGCAGCTCAGAGGGAATGAGGTTTTCCAAGCTATAATAGCATAGAGTGATTTTCCTTTTCAGAACACCATGTCAAATACGCAGGGCTGCTTGAAGCGGCAGCAGAGCTGCAACACTGCAGGCCAATAGGGTAACTGGCCATTAAGTCCCTTCCTTTCCTCCATGCCTGGATGACATACCACTAGTACTACTAAACTTAGCTCCATGGTAGAATTGAATTATTTTCCTTGTGAAAGGTGACTATAAAGGCAATAATGAAGAATTTAACCAAGGAACAACCGTGTTAGAACAGAAGAGAAACAGGGAACCGAATGCTTGTTTTTCCCAAAAGTCTGATTTTGTGCCCTGTTTTTGTCACCTTCTGGCCATAATGATATTACCATCTTTCTTCAAAGAACAGAAAGTTTCATTGTCAAAATGACGTGTTGCCAGAAAAATCTATCCTGAACTGTATCGTTCTGAACTAGCTGGGAGATGGTACATATATATGAATTGTATATATTTTACATGAGCGACAGCATTTCACGGTACCGTGATTTCAACAGTTTGGTGATAAACACACTTTACTTTTTGCCCAGACCGCACTTCTCCATAAGCAGGACATTAGTACCTTGTGGCAACGCACTTTGTAGACAAACTGTGTGGCCCTGCATTTGACACACTTGTTCACGCTTCTCAGTTTGTAAAGTCTGGATCCAGTTTTCAAATGAAAGATCACTTTGCTGAACATTTATTTTTCCTGTGGAATTACTTTACCAATGTTTGGTGAATAGGCTCTTTTCAGCCTTGGGGGTTATTTATTTAGATTTTTATTCTCTTCAAAACGTTGGTGGAAAAATGTTTGTCTGCTAGAGGGGCACCACATGCTTCTGATCTGAAGGCTGACTGACTTCTACTGCCTAAAAAGCAACAAGTCAGCAAGTACAAATACAGACAGGAGGTTAAATGATCGTTAAGTATCCAAATGGACTGGAAATTACAGCCCCAGTTTCAAAAGTCTGTCAGATGAATTGAGTTCCACTCTAATTCAGAGTCCTGGGAACTCAGATTTCTATACACTCAAGAGTTTACTAAACCGAACAATATAATGTCGCAAATAGATGGATGAGCAAGCGTGAAAGCCGAGAAGGATGGAAAACGAATGCAGCAGTAACCTGCCGATCCAAGAGTAAATGCAAGTTCCCAAAGCAAATACTTTTCCTATCTGCAATAAATTGTGATATTCTTCTGCTTAGAGTCTGTACAAGTTGTGAATACAGCACATTTTTTTCATTGAAGGATTAAAGAGAAAAAAGCAGCTTTTTATTCCAAGAATTTTTATGGGAAAATGGAGCAGTCCCAGTGAAATCTTGTAGTTTCCATTACATTTTTTTTCTGTTTCCTCTTAAGCACTAAAAGCACTCACTAAGTTCTGATGTTTCCAGGAATTCTGGAACCAGAATATTTTGTCAAAAAATGAAGTTTCAAAAGTAGAAAATATGTTAGGTAGTCATATTTTTTTTCAAATATTTCCAAAGCAAGTTTAGAGAAACTACTGTTCAAAGGACAGGTTTAAACAGTATCCTTTTCAACCTGCGTACTTGCTATCAAACTATGACATTTAACGCCATTCTGTGTTAATTTCATCTGTGTCTGTCTTCTCTGAAAATACTCCACTTCTCATTGTATAAATGTTTGGATTTAAGTTACCTTCCAAACGTTTTCAGTTCCTTAAAGTATCATATAGTTGTTTCAGAGCATTTCTACATAATGGAGAAATTCAGATGGCATACCACGCCGAATTTCTGGAATCAACCATAGGGGTTTAGCACCAGGGGTGACTCAGCAGACCCAACACTGCACTGAAATGACAGGATTCCACTCCCCGGTGAATCAAAGGAGGGTTTTAACAATGTTTCTAATACTAACAATATTCATTCAATCCCAGCTGGTAACTGGGGACTGCAGTTAGGGGGAGCAGCCGAGGGAACACTGTTTTTAGACTCTGCAAATTCCTGCTTTTGCCTCATGCGGAGGGAGATCTCCAGAATCTCCAGAAAGAGGGGAACGACACACACACACATGGCATTTATAACGCTGTGACTTTTGCTTAGGCTCCCTAAAATCTCTGGTCAAAGAGATTTGAAAGATAAAGTAAGAGATTCCTGGGTTTGACTGTAATCCTGAGTTGCTCTTTCTCCTCAGCTGTCTGTTCTGTTTGTAGTTGGAGGCAACCAACCCCGTACTTCCCTGGCGCGAGAGTAGTTTCCAACAAAACCGCAGTAACTGTGGAAACATCAGCCTTTTCAGAAAGCTGCAAGGTCATTCTAACAGCAGAAGTAACAAATATAATTTGCATTTGTAAAGTGTTCTATTAATGCATCACTGAAATAGAGAGTATATTTCAAGGAGAAAAATCTCACTTTTGTCCTCCTGAGGTGCGTATTTTCATCAGCTTAGAAAACACTTCACCAAGAGGCAGGAGGAGGTGTCGACTGCTTCTGCCACGAACTCCCGAGGAAGCGACACTTCAGCTGCTGTCAGGTCCGAGTTTGCTGCCCTCGGCTACGGCAAACTCGGCTTTCAAAGGTAACTGGGTATACAGAAGGGCTGAGAGATCTGAGCAGAGAAAAAGAAGGTGGATTCCAAAGGCAAATTTAAGCCAATTGACTGAGTTACACAGAATTTACCACAGAAGCTCACTATGTAATTACAGGATGTGTTTACAAAGTTTCTGTAAAGCATGAAGATACGCATCCCTAGATATAATGATAATTTGGGAAGAATTTACTCATGAGCACAAGAGAGCTTGAGGAAGTAACAAAAGAAAGCAAAAAGAGCCCCCAAACCCAAACCCCTTCATTCTGAGTGATGACTTGAAGATCTGACCCTTTTGTGAAAGGTTTCACTTCCGTAGCTGACTGAACGGCAGCAAAATTCATTGAAAAGCCTCTCCTGACTTGTGTGTGCTCCATACGTTGTAAATCTGTCCTAAGCCTCTTTGTCTTTGTTTTTCCATTTCCTTTTCATTATCCTCATGTTTTCCATTCGCCGCAGCAATCTCGCCGGAATATTTAACACGTAGTCTAGAAGTCTCTCGGGATACCAAACCCACATTAATTGCATGGGAGTCTTCACACCGATTCAGTGGGCGCTGGAGAGGATATGAAAATCAGTGCCCCCTGTCACAGACCCAGAGATCGAGGCCAGCAAAGTATTTAAAAGGTTGCCTGACTAATATTTATATATGCACAGGCTGCGGTAAACAAGACGACGTGAATGCTTACATTGAACCAAATATGCTTAAGTTTCCTGATAAACTGAGGTACCAAGCTGGGTGGTTTATGAGACTGATAAAGTATAAATTGCTATTGATTTATTATGTTGATGAAAATAATAAATTATTGATTAGTATTACTTAAACTACATAAGTACAGAAAAGTTGCCATAATGTATCAGAGCAAAGTGGTCAGGCCAGTGTCCTGCTAGTTGCAAATACTCCAAGGAGTAAGAGAATAGGCAAGCACAGAAGGGTTTCTCCCAGCTCCAGCCAACAGCAGCTAAGACGCATCTAAGCTGGAAGCTTTACCGCGGCGTTTAGTGCCTACCAGAGCAATCTCTCGTGCCCGCGTCTGTCCCGCCTCCGCGTGAGCAGTTCCCTACGGCTGCCGCAGCATCACGTGGCAACGCGCTATACGATATGAAAAAGAAGTTCCCGGCTGTCGGATAATTTCACGGTCTGCTCATGCCTCTGCTTCCAGGGCACGCACTGAGTGATGGCTCCCCACTCCCCTTTTCCTCGCCCTTCATTACTTTCTGTCTCTCTGTCCTGCTCTCCCATGGGCATCCCTTTTCCAAACTGGGGCAATGCATCCTATTTAATTTCTCCTGCGTTAAAGCAGTTCTGCTGCTCTGACCATCCCTGCTGTCCTCCTCCCTTACCTAGTCCTGACTGCTTCGATACCCTTCTAACAGTTACTCGGCATCGTGAACGTATAAGTAGTGTAAAAGTGGCCTCTGTTTTGTTCTCAGTTCCTGATACTCTAACTTGGCTTTTTTTATTTTTCTTTTAATATTTAATTTTTGTGTTTCCATGCTACATCTTTACCATTAACTGATAGTGACTCTAATTTAGAAGTTATCATGTAATGCCATGTACATTGCTTTATACCTATAGAAATGGAATTTTACCTGCGGGTGTTATTTCTCAGACGCTCAGTATGCTGACATTTACTGCAACTCTTTGCAGTCCTTTTCAGTTCTTACTGATCTGAACACATTTCATTAAGAACTTCTGTGCATCACTAATTCCCCTGTTTTCCAGACACTTTATCAAGAAGTTGAACAGCATCAGTCTCTCAAAGATTGTGTGAAACTTTGCTTATAGCCCCCCTGCACTGTGAAAGCTGGCTATTTAGTCCTCGCTATTTTTTCCTGCAAACTGATCAGTTATTAGTTATTCCAATCAGTTACAAATGGGTTATCCCTTGGAAATTCACTTCCTTAAACTTTTGTACTTGAGCTATAGCTCTGTTCACACAAGTATTTGAAGAGCAGCGGTAAATTGCTGGCCAGAAACAGTGTAGTTTGATTTTGATCTGTCATTAGCCTGATAAAAGAGTGCTGTTTTGAAACATTAACCTTAATATTATCTTTACAAATACGATTAGGCTGAGCATTAAGAGAGTGTTTTGTGAGGCAGGCTGGAAGGAAGAGGTTATCGGGACGGCAGAGCATTAGAGGTTTTTTGTTCTGGAAAATATTCAGGTGAAAGATACTGTGAAAATGAACTTTAGAAGAAGCAAATGTTCACAAAATGTCTTCTAGTAGCTACCGTTTAAATTAATTTCCTGCCAATAGGGTCATTTAGGTTGGAAGGGGATCAGAAGTAGAAGCAGTATGAGATTTTACCAGTGAGTGGTCAAAGCATGCAGGCAGGACTCCCGGGGAAGTCGGCAGGAGCAGCAGAGCTGCTCGCCCCGCGGTGACACGGACACGAGGTGCACTACGACAGCGCACAAACCCTGCCCGTGCCTGGCCTCGCCTGCTTGGGCTGTTCCCGCAGCATGGATCACCCTGGCTGAAATTCAGCCCTGCGCCACCTAAACAGTATCTCACTGAAACTGGTCTGCCCTTCAGTCAACGAGTAAAACTCAAATTTAAAGTGCTACATTGCAAAAGTCTTGCATTTAAAAAAAAAAAAAAACGCAACCAACCAACCCACCCACACGACACCCCCCAAAACTCTACAACTTGAGACCCAAATAGTGACCAGCAGCCAGGAGCACTGGAGGTCAAACCAGGGACAGCGAGGAAATCAA
>KL265394.1:58293-70988 GCA_000699545.1 Podiceps cristatus
ACTGAGTGTCAGTCTCTGTTGTGCAATCTGTTTTCACAGAATCAGCTAAACCTGAATTAGCGAATTCCACTTCAGCTTTCGCTCCTACCGCCACTACAGCCACGGTATCTGGGAAATGACTTAGACACGTCTTTGGAGAACAGCATGGGCCCGGTGCTTCCAAAAGGCCAAAGTCAATACGTTCATGTGTCAGATACATGTGCCAGGGTAACTGTCCCAGCTGCACGACACATGACATGTCAACTGCTTTACATAAGGTGGGTCAGGAAGAGACTCATTAAAGGGAAACGCTACAGCTCTGCTTGCAACATCTCTGCATCCTTGTCTAGTTTTACAGCAAAAAAACCCCGACACTACTTTAAGAAAAGGGTTACTCTGGATGGAGACAAAAAACTTGTATAGAAAGGCCAGAGGAACTGCGTCTGGTACATGAGAGACAGATCCGTCACCGATCTTTCATATCATCATTTCATTGTTGAGGGGACATCGTAAATTATTTGGATTTATCTTTTTCTGCAATAATAATTATAACAAATTATTCTGATGATCAAATTCTGACTGTCTTACGCAGGTGATGAAAGACAAGAGAGAACTCCTCCTTGCTGAGCATGCTTTGCAGCAAGGGAGTCTCAGCCGGGTGATTTCCTCTGAGCTGAATTCTCTGCCGCATGGAAAAGGCCACGACCCCACTCCCTAAAGGCATGCAGAACTTAATTCCCACTGAAAACACCCAGGCGCTTGGGCACATAAATACCCTTCAAATTTGTCCTGTCCATAAACATGGCCTAACCTTTGAGATGGCTTTCTGCGCAGAAGCGCGCTGCATCTCTTGGGGAAGACGGGCAACGGGACAGCAGGCTTTGCAGAGCAAGGAGCCGAAGCGCGGCACTCCGGGCAGCACGAGCTTCCCTCTGCGGCCACGTTTTTTTGGTGCGTCTGCTGGGAAACGGTGCTGGAGGGGAGTGAGTTACATCACTTCTTTGGGTTCTGAATTGTCTCCGCCATTACAGACGTTCCTCTCGGTGGACCTGAAAGCTTTTCCTGAACAAGTGAAGATATCACCACGTGGCTCTTAGAGAAGGTAACAGGTTTGGTCTCATTTTCCCCATCCTCGACTCTTCCGTTCTGACCCTTTAGCTGTAAAATAGGCTTCAGTCCCACCAAATTCAAGAGCGACAACTGCACCCCAGACCTGGAACTCATGCACTGCTACCATACCTGTTCGTACAACATGCACACTGGCTTCTGCTCATCTAAAACCTTTCAAGCGGAGTTAAGACAGCGTTGTCCTACTCCTTGTCTGTTTGTTCCTATCGGAGGGGGATTTTGTGGTAACTCGCCGAGACAAGAGCCCACAGGCGCGTACCCCCTCCAGCATCGCATGGTACCTCGGCATGCGTCTGTGGCACATACCAGAAAAATGAAAGATTTTTGCACTGCTAATCCCTGTTACGCAGACAATCTGCAGCCCATTTGCTATTCCTTTTTGGCTTTATTTTTAACAAGGCCTTAAAACATATTTTTCCTTAAAATTACAACATTCTTTTCTGCCCTCTTTGTTCATGGGGCTTTGTGTGCTCATAAACAGTTTAAGAGTTCCCTTCACACCTGCGGTGCACATGTGTGCCTGTAATAGACTCTCTTATCTATCCCTCACTGATAACTTAAGAGGACAACGTTTAAGAAAAGGCACCATCCTTGCGACTGTGGTGAACAAAGTCAACTCCAAATCCCAAACCTACAGCAGTGACAGTAAGGTCAGCAAGCCTGGGGAAGGCTCATTAGAGATCTGCTTTCCCAGGGACGAGGCATGTCTCTAGTTTTGCTCTCTGATATTTAAACCCTTCATAACCTAAGTTCACCAAAGTGCACTAACAACAGGAATCCTCAGCTGCATTTTAAATTAACATCTTCTGCCTATCAGGCATCTCCATGCATGAACGTCTTTAAACATTTTACAAATGTTTTCTAATGAAGCCACCCAAAATCCACCAAGCACAGGGCCAAATATGTGCTTCCCAGTGTGGCAAAGGAAGAAAGCAAGGGGGGGAAGCTAAACATAAAACTTTGACTTTTAAAGTCATCCTTCCAACCAGCCAGTGACTGTCCCCCTTCAGTGGTCCAGCCAGTTGTTTCTTCTACGCTTCCACTGAAACCCAAAGATACAAAAGATTTGCATTTTTGATAAGAATAATGATGATGCTGCCTTTTAGTTTTTAATTTATCTCTGTCTACCACTGTTGTTTAGATAATAATTAAATCAAGATGTTCATATGCATATAGACAAACACAGCTAAGAAAGCCTGAGTTCCTGCCTCTGAAATCCTTACAAAACCACGCACTACCTAGCACATTTTAGACATTTGTGCGATACCAAAACTTGGAACCTCCTATTTCCCACATAATTCAAGATGCATCCTCTTTCCCGTTCTAGTCACTTTGGGTGAGAAAGGAAGGGACAGAGCCTTCCTCGCCCTCCCTACCCCCCAAAGGTGGAGCCGAGAGGCCGAGTGGAAGGCAAGCAGACCTGCGACTCCCTTCCAGCTGGCAAACCCTGCTCAAAGGCACAAGGAAGCAGCCTCTACCATCCCGAGGCTTTGCTCCATCCTTCCTTGAGCCCCCCGGACTCTGTGTTGCTTATTTGGAGAACCGTGCCAAGACTGCTTCCCGATCAGCATCATCTGAGCTATGCTAAAGCTATGCTGCTACGCAAAAACAACTTGCTCAGAAAATACCCCCCGGAGACTTATTTACACGGTGGGGAGCAGACCAGCGTGCATTAGACGGCTGTGCCGTGACTTCTCTTTTCGGCTGCCTCGTGCAGGTTATACTCTGCTTGTGCCGACATCGCTGGCCGGGCCCTGGCTCCGGACCCAGACTCAAGGTCTCAGTGGAAGAGAAACCCTAAGTCGGCCTAACCACAGCCCAGTTTGGGGTCGGGAAGTCTTTCCCGGTCTCTTTCCACTTGAGCACTGGTACAAAGTCTGAGAGAAATTTCCCTCTACAGAGAAAACCTTAATCTTCTGGTTAGACACCACCACACACTACAATTTGATACTTAATAAATTGTCGTGAAGCTACAATACAAATATTCGCTTGGTCACTTATCCTTTTAGCAATAAAATAAACAACTGGGACTGGAGTTCAGTTGCAATTTGTTGCAGCTGCTGTGGCAAGGACCCCCTCAGAAAGCAATTTCCAGAGGATTCTTCTTGTTAAAAAGCCATTTCCTTGGCGAGGAGTGGGATGTCTGGAAGATAGCAATGGGGACAAAACCAAGCACTGAAGTTTACAAGCATTCCTGAAGAGCATTTTAAAAACCCTGTATTTATTCAAATAATTATAAAAACATTTTATGCAGCTAAGCAGTCTAGCCCCTCCACCAAAATATTAAGTAGACTTTTAAGCCCAACTTTTGATAGGCAGTTTTCCTCATTACCCCAGAGATGACACATGAGGCAGCATCAACATGGGGCTCCACCCTGGAGAAGGTGCGGAGAGAGGATGGCGACCTCCTGGTTTCCTGGTCCTGCCACGGCTCCCAGGACTTCTCAGGACTTCCGTTGTTCAGTTCTGACCCTCACCCACTCTCTCTCCCCGCCACAGGAGTTGGCTGAACTACTTGGTTATGAAAAATATACAATGGAAATTTAGCTTCCTTGGGAGTACCGGGAGCTGAGAGGGTCTGCAAGAACAACTTCCAGTCTCCCCAGGCAACCCCATGCTCACCCACTGCGGCACGTGGTGGGTTATGTGGGTCAGATGCTATTGTTATTACTCCCTGGGTGGATGGCAAACTGAAATTTAAGAATGACAAGTCTAGTAAAACTTTCAGGGTATGCTAAATACGTGAAATGCTCTTCACACTCCAGCCATGCCACCCTTCTCTGGCCCGACAAATGGTCGCCCGGTTCCCTGACGCAAACACAGGAGAACAGCCAGCTTTTTCTTCCCTTCTGCTTCTTCCATTATTACTGTCCCTTAATCTTGTTCACTGTATGGTGTCTCCCTATACGAAAGCTATGCATTAACTGCTGAATCACAATTTATAACTCTTTGGTAAGGAATGCCATTGTCCTGGCTGCCTCTAACAGAGGAATCGGCCATTTGACAGGGGAGATGATGCCTGAAAAGAAAGCATCCACCCAGTACTCCTCCCACCGAAGAGAAGCAGGAGACTCACAGCTCAGTCTCTGCGTCCTGACAACGCCCCACAAGACAGGGAGAAACACAAACTTTCCTTTATTAGGATAGAACACAGGATTGTGAGTCTCCCAGGAAATTCACAATGAGCTGGAGGGGAGGCAGGCTCTGCTCTCTTGTGTTCAAGCCCAGAGAGAAGAAACAAAGAAATGGGGCGAGTTCTGCAGCCTGTCCTAGCCCTGCCAGGTCAGGCCAACAGAAGCTTCATTTGGCCATTTTCCACTCAGCTGCTACTGAAGACGCACCGCGAAGATGAACCGTCTGCCAAGCCCTAGGCTCCCTAACGCCGTCTCTCGCTTGCAGCGCTACTCCGACTCCCCGGGAGCAGAGGCCGTGTAAGCCCCAGCACCCCCGTGTTATGCTCCACAGGAACACAGCCCCGGCAGGTGAGCACGGACAGTGCTCACACACACCCGTACCTCTTGCCATCAGAGCGGGCTGGGGTTCAGGTGGAGTCTTCCTCAGGACTCGCAGCATTGGGAAGCCCAAAAATCTATTTTCAGTAGTGACTTCAGAAAACAACCTAAGCTATGTGAGATGGGACCCAAGCCCCAATTAAACACAGGACTTAGACTTCTATGGCTTGACACTGGTGATCCAGAGTACCGTAGCTGTACTTCATGAAAGACTAGAGTTTTGTTGTCTAAAAATAAAAAAAAAAAAACACAAAACCTAAAAGGAGGTGAGAAAAGTATATGAAAGTAAGAAGGTTAAATACAAGATGGTAGCACATGTCAGTACCTTTTTTTTTTTTTTTTTTTGATGCGGTCTTAAATCTTCCAGATACTTTTGAAAATGAATTGAACTAAGTTAATGCCAACTAGATTAGTTAGGCTTAGCATTTTACGTTTCTGGTAGTGGTTTTACATATAGTTCTCTCCCCCACTTCCAGAGACCTTGTTTTACAGCAGAATGTCCAGCTGTAGGCTCTTTGCAGGCTATCAAGAAGAGGCACACCATTTTCTGCAGGAACGCATAGCAAAGGAAACAATTTGGAAACTACCCTGCTCTGTGCAAAAGGAAAAATAAAGGAGCTTCTCCCCCACCAGATGCATTACTTTCCCTGACGGTGTTCCAGTTAAGAATGAGATTCCAAGAACAAAGTTTCCTGCTGCTGCAACACAAACCTATTCTGTTTGCAATTCCTTTTCGGAGCTCTCCGCTTCAGGCGTTTCAGGCTCGCAGGGAAGGGATCAGACAGCAGGTCGCTGCTTCGCCCAACACGAGCTGCCAAAACGCGTGGAGCTGAACCCTGTCCTCTCATTCACTGGACCGATAAATACGCTTCTAACAGCATGCGCAGCCTGGTTCACACTTACATGATGCTCAGAGAAGGAGGCAGAGGGCTCGCAGAGTGAAGCGACACCTCATTCCCGAGCATGTGCAGAACAGGCCACCTCCGCTTACTGCTAAAAATGCTAAACCGGTGCCATTTGCGCTACATATGTGCAACACGCACGTCTCCAAGATTCATTGCTGTGCAAAGGAAAATTCAATCATATCAAAGCTTAGCTTGAAGAAAGTCCCAAGGGGCTGAACCGTGTGCTTATGTGCTTTGAGGGGGGAAAAAACCAACCAACCACTCTTAAAACTTCTTTTTTTTTTTTTCTTTTTTTGTACCACTGCCCCAGCCTTTCAATAGTAAGAACAAAATAGCTGCTAAATGAGCGAATCCCCCGTTCCCGCTGTGTGTTCACAGCCATTCATTTTCATAACTCAAGTTCTGTTCGTACAAACACAAAGGTATAAATCATAATTGGATTTAGGGCCAATCCCAAGAAAACTGTAACTAAAATGAACAAAGCTCATTATTTTATTTGAAAAATGCTGTGCTTTGGTCGTTTAATATGACCATACATGTCCTTTTATGCCATCTCTTTCTCTCTAACGCTGCTTTCTGTAGCTCATTCTAGAGCAAAGGATTCTGCAATGAGCTTGGAAGTATCTCAGTTTCCCCTATTTTCACATTTCATTGCAATTTGAAAATCGCTTTGTGTTCATGACATTGTCCATTAAAATAAATCTGCCCTTCAATCAAAAAGGGAAAAATTATACTGAAGAAAAGTGACGGGTTTGGGACACACATGGTCATTGCATATCCTACACTTGATCAAAGAAAGAAAAGATGAATGTTCGTGTTCTCTAATAAAAATAAAGATGTTTGCAGGCAAAATTAATTTTAAGAAAAGTAACAAAACAAACCTCCTGATCTTTTGTACAGGCCTTTCACATCCACGGACATGAAGCTCACGGAAGCTGGTTTCAACCTAAAGGTACCAGAAACACAGCCTAGAACACAGCGCTGAAAGACAAGGATTTCCAAAGAATTACCCTCGGTTCTCTAAAACCTTTTACCGATGCAGGAAAAGCAGAGAGGCGGCTTCTGATTTTCTTCCCCATTTCTGTACTGTCATACAAACTTCAGCTCCCTGAATCTATCATCGATGCCTAACGACCGCAGTGCCAACATGGAGACGAAGGGGTGGGTGGCCAGCAAGTAGTGGCCAGCAAGCGGGGGCTGCCGGCTCCGAGCCTGGCCCACTGCAGCCTGACTTGCCAGCACGACCGGTGTGCACGCCTTCGGGAGCATGAGCTCAGCAGGGACTCTTGCAAGCCCAGGTGGGAAGGAAATGTCTCTGCTTGAAGGTGTTTTCCAAACTAACATTTTTACATAGATATAAAACTTCTCTGGATATACTTAAGAAAAATCTCAGATACACAAAACCTGAAGGGGAAGCAATACTCAAAAACCCAAAGAGAAGCGGGAGCTCTATGGGACTCCTCCTTTGCAGAGTTAAATTCCTCCTAAACGACATTTCCAGAGTGAGGCATTTGTACGTACAACTGTAAAGGGACCAAAGGCTCAACCGACAAACCATGAGGTATGAAGCGCTTTCAAGATACATCCAGTGTTGAGATAATTAAAATAAAAATTAAACTTCTGCTATATTTGCATCTGCAAAGCATCAGTTAATCAAACATAATGAGTCAATCAGACTCATTTTTCTGAGGGCAAAATATAATCATGCTTCATCATCTTTTGTGTTGTGCTTAGACTGTGACAGACTTTCCAGACAGAAACCAACTCTTCCTAAGCATCTGCACTCCCACCAGCACACCAGAGTGCTGCAAGTTTTCGAGGCGTTGTTGCAACATTAATAGGAAATAGTTGCAGTAAAGCCACTTTATAGGAGCTTTTGCTCTGTATTAAGAAGTCAAATAAAAATTTATAAAATGAAGGGGACACCAAGCATGACCCAGGAAGGAGATAATACTCTGCATCCCGTTTTTGCAATCAAGAGACAAGCCACTCGGCTATTTAGCAAGACCGCTGCCAGTAAACCAGTATGTCTCCCAGATTCCTGACAGCAAACAGCAAGAGCAAAGAACACATTCTCTGGTGACCTCTGCAGATTTAGCAATTCTGTATTTATTTTTTTATTTGAAAAATAAAAAAAAAACAGAAAAAAGAAAAGAAAAAAAAAAAGAAAAATAAAGCAGCTGTTGTTGGATGTAATTCCTAGGTATTGTAATTAATTTTTCATCCCATGGAGAAATAATTTATGCTGTCTTGGTTGCTAGCTATTCAAGATATTGTGGTTACATTTTTGGTGTCTTTGGTACATTTTATTGTAACATTGTCAGGGCACTGCAGTCAATTAGGGCATCTCATGCTGTTTTACTTGCTACAAAGCATCGTCCAAGCATTTTCTAGCAAGTCCTTGTGGGTAACTACACCCTGTTCAAGAAACACCGGCGTGTCCATGCGCTGATAGGTACGAGATCAGTGTCAACTTAGCCATTTGGATTATTGCCTTTTTGCTTTGGCTTCTGTGGTCTCAAGCCTCTTAGCTCAAGCTGTGATAGAGATTTAAAGAAAACACATTTTTAAAATTACACTGAGTGCATTTGGAATACAAGGCTTAGCTGGTATCTACCGTGCCTTTTCTGTGTTAACGCTTATCGCAGCTCTTCTCTCTCTGCCTCTCCCAGACCTCGTTCTCTCTCACCCGGCCCCACGGCCGGGCCGGTCCCCTCTCTCGGCTGTCCCCGTTCCCCCCTTCGCCGCTGCCGTGCGCGTGGGGGAAGTGAGAGGGACGGCCCCAGCGGGAAGCGCAAACCCAACCATCTACACAGCCGCAGAGGGAACGAGAGACACGTCTTGCTGGGGAAAGAGCCGAAACGACAGCTTGGGGCCAGGACGTGGAAAGGGCAGAAGATAATAGCGCCCACTGATTAAAGAAGGAGAGTGGCTGGAAATCATCGGGTAGGTCTCAGCCCGGCAGATCATTAAAGGCAGCTGAGCGCGAAGGAGTGCAAACCCCAGCGCTGAGGGAGGGGACAAGCCTCAGAGGAGAGAGGGGACTATAACCCGGAGGCGAGAGGTCAGAAAGATGGTGAAGTCAATTACAGAGGCATCATCCAGGAGTTCACGGAACCGCTATGCCCCTCAATCACAGCTACGGTACACGGCATTTCCCCCCTCAAGCCGCCTCCCCATAGCTGAGCAAGACGGCTCACAGGGCAGAGCTTGCCATAGCTCAGTGGAACCTGTATCGAACATACAGAAAAATGAATCCACCATCGTGGCTAATCTGGCCTTTTTCATTTAGGACTCTGTTCACTGTATTGTGTTTATTTATGGGGGTGATACGTCCAAAACAATTTCCTAGAGAGACTACAGTACTGAGGTGGTGGCTGTTCCTAGAAGCCGTTTCTCTAAATCAAGTTTTGAAAGGAAATGGGTGGCAGACAGCACATAGTACTGACCCCCCAAAAAGTAACGTAGTCTAACATCCACTGTACGGTCCTATTTCTGAGAATATTTTTCCCTTGTGCAAATGCTGTAGATACTTTCCAATATGCTCTGAAATTGGGAAAATATTAACAGTTTCAGAAAGGGGAGAACAGGAGTGACAGTAAAGAAGAGTGAAGACAGTGAAATCTCACCAATTTAGCACATCAGTGCGTCTCATTCTCTGCTGATCCAAGGCAGTAAAGGGAATAAGAACAGAAAATAAATAATATTCCTCAGAAAGACATAAAAATGTAAGTCTTACTAAAATCCACATTCATCCCACCAGTCCCTCCAGCAATCCGGATCAGCTTGCTTTGCTCATGTGAGTATTTTCATTAATTTGAACTGGAACTTTGCCTGGCAGAGGAGTGCGGGATCTTCCCTTTCTGGGCAGAAGCACTGGAACTACCAGCTGAAATACATCAACACTCCAGATAAGCCATGAACTATTGTATCTGTTGATTCATGGCTGATTAAAGACTCCCAAGATGCCCCTAGTCCTGACAATTAACATAACTGAAAATGTTACATTAACGTATTAAAGAAACGCTCTGACGGTGCGCTGGGCTACCAAGCTGAACCAGCAAATAGGTTGCTGGCTGATGGTCCTTTCGGCAGTTTTGGTGAGTCCTCTGATTTCCACTACGTGCACTACGTGCAGAGAGCTCCAAGCTGTCAGAACAGCAAAATTCTATTAGTTTTCCTTTAAGCTGCATATCCTCGGCCCTTATTAAACTCTTTCCTAGTTGTGAACAAGACGCTCAACTCGCCATTTAACGTTACCAAGATACGCCAATGTACTCCTACTTTTGACACACCATAAATTCCACTAACGCAACAGATTGTTTTGGAAAGTATAGGCCTGTTCTTTTAGCAAATGGCATACAAAACCTCAGCACAAAGTCCCATAATCTGAACAAATCAAGTACTAACCTAGTAAGAGAGTGCTTTAAAAAATATTATGAAAATGTCATGTCTTAATCGGTCGAGATGTGTGACACCACTGTTAAAGAATGCAGTGGCTTACCAACCCCGCAACTGGAAGTGTCCCCAAAGATAAAGCATTATCACAAAAGTTACTACTTTTTTTTTTTTTTTCCTCTTTTCTTTTCTTCTTTTTCTTGTTTCAGGTGGATGGCCAAAAGCAGCATCTACAATTACTGGCAGAAAATCTGAGTCATTTTCACGGACCACGTCTGCATGAGACCGCGTAGGCGCTGGGACGGTGTCCCGGGGAGAGGGCGAAGTCAGCACCAGCAGCCCTTGACTGGAGGGCAGGCTTTGCTCCCCGGGAGCCAGCGTCACTGGTTCTCCAGGGGTCTTTGCTTCTGCTACAAACAGGGCGTCCTACCGTGCATGCCATCTCCTCCACCGTTACAGATCCCTACAGTGTTGTCTCCGACCTGAAGCGTCCCTTGTGAGCTCACGCCAGTAACTACAAGTCCCCAGCAAACAACCCAGGTTGGCAAGTAGGGCGCAAATCTCGCAATCGCAACCGGAGTGCAGTGCGGCTGGTTTGCCAGGAACCAGGAGACTTCTATCAGTCCTTCTCAACGCTGCCCTGCATACACATGGAAGTGCTAAGGATGTGGTACGCAGGGAAAGGTGGCAAGGCTTCCCCAAAGGCAAAAATTATCTATTGTGTTTGGGGCTGTGCAGCACAGCCCCACTGAAACTCATGAGACTGAGATAACACTCAGTGGGGAAATAGGTCCTCTATGTATTGACTTTTTGGGGGAATACACAGAAAACAAAAGAAAACCCAAGGAGCACATATAAGAAAGCATATCATGCTCCTGTATTTCCTCAAGGTGATTTAACATCGTAATTATTACAATGTGCACTAGGAAAGAGCACAGTACTTCAGTAACATGAAACTTCAGCAGAGCATCTGCTACTAAACTTAGCTCAGAGGTAAAGAGAGGCGACCAAATTCTGGGTAAATTATAAAACAATTGAGCGGCTAGGGAAAGCAAGCTTGGAGGAGTTTAAAAATTAATTTCTCACACGCAAAACCCAAACCTACCACCGCTGTTATTACGCCTGCACACAAACCCAACTGGTAACATTCAATTATTAGGAAGCTGATGTGAAACACTTCAGCAGATTCAGTGGATTGCGTGAGTTTGCAGCTTCTCTGCTCTTTACGGAGAGCGCGGGCAAGATACAGACCCTTCAGGCACTGAGCATTTTGCCTTTTTAGTGCTGAACGTTGGCAGCTCCCTTGCTGCTACGCTGTCTCTTGCTTATGAAAAGCAGATGTATTTGGAGGTACTAATAATACCCAGTAGTATAAAATCTATCTTTTCTGAAGAAGTCTACCTCCTTCAGCACCATCATGCACAATGTTCATAACATCTGAGTTGAGACTTGCTCGGGAAGTAGAGGACTGATGGCTTAAAATGCCGCTTTCTAGTTTACCACAAAGATAGTTGAATGAAGACCGTTTTCTATCAGACTTCCAATTTTCCAGGCAGGGTAGAGAGGAAAGAAGACTGCATAAGCAAGCCAGGGTCTTTTTTTTCATAAAGTTTCTATAACCTTTTCATTCTTCCTTATACTCAAGCTTTACCTTCAGGGCTGTTACTCCCTGCTTATCTCAACTGGACACAACCAAGCAGAACTTCCACAACCACTGGAGCGTATTCTAGACAAGAAACCCAGAATTTATCTTCTGTCATATTAAGCAAATGAATGTGCCTTAAACTATACCACTGGGACAGCATACTTTTTTATTCTTACCATGAAGGAAGATATCAGAGATCAACTTGCCAGGTGTGATTTTTAAAACCAAGTTTGTTTCACCGCTGTAAACACCGTTTTCACTTCACGTTCAACTTTTCCTCACCTATTCAAATTCAATTCGTTTAGTGTCTGAGAGTTAACAAGAAATTTCTCCCTTTACTTCTAGCAGCCCTTTGGAGGAATCAAACAAAGAAATGCTGCTGATGATTTTTTTTCGATTGCTCTTTCTTCTATCAGTTTTTAATCCTACATAGAGAACGAAAAGTTTAAGACCTTCCAACTCTCGCTTGCAGCGTTCCTAACAACAATCATGAGATGACATTGTCCCGACAACCCCGATGAAGTAAATTAATTAATTAAACACAGTAAAGCTTTGAAAATAACGTGAGGGGAAGAGTCGCAATTATTTGCACATAGCAGGCAGACGGACAGACACTCGAGCAATGAAGCGATGTCCTACCTCTCCTTGCCGGTGATAGTGCTTGGGAGGTTTTCTCATCTTCTCTAGCATTTTGCCCTTCTTACTGCTGGCAAGCGTCAGTCCCTGGTGGATGCCTGCAGATCGGTTGGTTGCCTGAGTTGGGGCCTCCCCCATCAGGGTGGACTTGATGGAGTTCACCTTGGAGCTGTCTAGCTGGGAGCTCTCCACAATCAGGACCGCGGCTAGTAAGAGGAGACAGCAGGAGCACTTATTCCACATCAGTACGATCATCTCCCCTCCCCCCAAAAGGATTATCTGGTTTTTTTTTTTTTCTTTTTTTTTTTTTTTTTTTAAGGTAAATAAAATAGAGAGGAAAAAAAAAGTTTTTAAAAATATCTCCCAAAGTTGCTAACAAAGCAACGGATTTCAATGCCACACACTCAAGGGACGGCTGTTCTGAGAGACACGGGAGAAAAACAGTTTAAAAAGAGTCCCCCGGGAGAGAAGCGCGCCGAGGCTACGGGCAGC